>JAZBQP010000079.1:0-86558 GCA_038407015.1 Ceratocystis ficicola | reverse complement strand
GAGAAGAGGGGGGGAAAAAGGGGGGGAGGGGGAAGTTTGAAAAGAAGGGAAGATACGCTTTGTGACAAAGAAAAGAGTCCTTTGAATGAAAAAAGGTCGGGGGGGGGGGGCGCCATCATGTAACCATCCTAAGCCGAGTCTTTAAACTGGAAGCTTTATATTCATTACTGTGCTGGTATAAACTCGGTACGTATCTGTGTATTATGATTATTTACTAGCCATAGCTTCTATCATTCTATTCTGCTCCCTGGATTTTCGCTTCGCCGTTGGGCTCGAAGCTGTTGACGATGGGGTCCTGAGATAGAGTCTGCACGGTACCCTCAGGGTAGGAGACGCTACATGAGAAGATACAGGAGCTGGTTAGTAAGAGGAGACGGAGACGAAGACGAAGGCGGACAAACGAAGGATAAGACATACGTGAACCCCTTGACTAGTGTGAACTCATCGGTGATTTTGCCGCCTTGTTCTATTGCGAGCTTCTTGGCGCTGTGCACGATTGATGTTAACGGTGGGAGTAGAGGGGAGAGATGGATAAGACTGACGCATTGATTTGCTCGTCGGTGGAGTCTTCTTTGAAGGTGACCTGTTGATGGTTGGCGTGTTAGTGACTGGCTGATGTGGGTAGACTGGTATTGGGACAAAAGGGACAGCGACTGACTATGTAGGAAGGCATCGTGGGAGCGAAGATGGAAAGGTGATGGTAGTGATGGTGATTGATAAAAAGACGCAAATGCAATACAGAATTATAGAATCAAACGTGTATCAAAGATATTCAAATCAGGTCAGCTTAACTTAAAACTAATCGGGGAAGTGGCAAGCTAGATCTAGGGTGTTGCGGGCTATTTATACTAAGAGGTGGGGGAAGGCACAGCTCAAAATGGCAGTCACGCGCTTTTCCCAATGTAATTGCCGGCCTTAGCTGGGCTTTCGGCTGCAAGGAAAGCAAATAGGAAAGCTCCAAAAGACGGATGATTGGCTGGGAAGGGAGAGGGGAGAGATAAAGGGAAGAAGTGATAAACGCGTGCCTGCCTACTTTGGTTCATGTTGGGATTCTCAAGTATTTGGACACATGTGTATGTGCATGTATTATTGGAACTACTTACACCTCATTCTTCCGTCTCTCTACTGCCTTATTGTCACTCTTAATTGCCTCGCTTCCTCTAGAGTGCCTTATTATACATCATCGTTGCATCGGATTAGCCCAGTCTGGCTCTACTGTCTTACATGACTGACTAAATAAAAGTGGGTTTGCTACTTTAGGCTCTTATCGATAGACTGGACTCACCGAAGACCGAGACCCTCACCGAAGTTTTTTTTTTTTATCGCTTATCGATAGATGCCCCCGATAAGACTTTTTTTTTCCCTGTTCCAAAATTTCTCGCGACCGATCTGATACGCCGCCATCCATACTTATAGAGAGCGCCAGCATCAGCCAACATCTCTTTGCTGCTGGGATTTGCTCCAATTTTCTTACAAGAGATGGATCAACTACACAAGCCCCATCGAAAGTCTAAGGACCGGAAGAAGCCGGCGCCTTCAGGCGAGCGCAACCCAAAGGCTTTTACTTATGCGAATGCGGGCCGACTGAACCGGGCAGCAGCCAGATCACACGATATAAAAGAAAAGCGCCTTCATGTTCCCCTTGTCGACCGGATTCCCGATGAGCCAGCACCTCGTTTAGTCGCCATTGTCGGCCCCCCTGGTGTCGGCAAGACCGTCCTGCTCAAGTCGCTTATTCGCCGTTATGCTAAAGAAACGATCTCCGATCCGCAGGGCCCCATTACTATCGTTACCTCCAAGAAACAACGCCTGACTTTTGTCGAGTGTCCCAACGAGCTCGAGGCCATGGTTGACATTGCCAAGGTAGCTGATGTTGTGCTACTGATGATTGATGGAAACTATGGCTTTGAAATGGAGACCATGGAGTTCCTCAATGTGCTAGCAGCTACTGGTATGCCTGGCAATGTCTTTGGAATTCTCTCACACTTGGACCTGTTCCGCAAGCCGCAGGCCCTCAAGGACGCGAAACGCCGGCTTAAGCGCCGTCTATGGGCTGAGCTGTACCAGGGCGCTCCTCTATTCTTTTTATCAGGAGTAATCAACGGTCGGTATCCGGACCGTGAGATCCACAACCTGTCCCGTTTTCTGTCCGTGATGAAGAACCCCCGTCCGCTGGTTTGGCGAAACTCCCACCCGTATTCTGTCATCGACTCGTTCCGCGACATCACCCACCCCACCAAGATTGAGGCCGATGCCAAATGCGACCGTTCCATCGTGCTTTCAGGCTATCTTCGTGGCACAAACTTTGCCGCCTCCGGCCAGAGAATCCACATCCCCGGTCTTGGCGATTTCTCTATTGCTAACATCGAGGTACTGCCCGACCCCTGCCCGACACCGGCCATGGAAAAGGCTCTGGAACAGGCTACTGGCAAACGCGGTAAACGCCGCCTCGATGAAAAGGACAAGAAGATCCATGCACCCATGTCTGATCGTAGTGGCCTAAAGATAGAGGGTGACGCTATTTGGATCACACGCGAAAAAGGCTTCCAGTTTGACCGCGAAGACGAAGAAGGCGAACGTGGTGAGGGCGAAGAGCTCATAATTGGCCTTCAAGGCGAACGTAAGCTTCTTGGTAAGACGGACCAGGGCGTACAGCTGTTCAAGGACGGTGATAAGGTGCAGCAGGCCGAGGACGATGAGCCCAATGATACAGGCCGCAAAACTCTCCGCCGGGCTCAATTTGCCGAGGGCCAGGGTCCAGAAGACTTTGACGAGGATTTCGATGGGAGCGATGACGAGGACGGGGACGACAATCAGATTCCTCCCGATAGCGATGCTGAAGATCAGGAGTTTGATGACAGCCGTCTAGGCGCAATGTTCCATAAAAAGACCAATGACAAGAACGCCCATGATGAAGCCCTGGCTTTTGCGGACAGTGACTCGGATCTTGGGTCGCTCTCCGGCTCTGACGCTGAGCCTGGGTCATTTTCCGATGAGGACTTTGATGAGGACGAAGAAGTTGCTGCATTGCGGTGGAAAGACAACATGGCCTCACATGTGGCTAGTCTCAGTAAGCGGCCAGCCTTCAGGCCCGTCGATCTAGCACGTATGCTTTACAATGACACAATGCAACCCAGTGATGTGCTCAAACGCTGGGCTGGCCAGTCTGATGCTGAGAATGAAGAGTCCGAGGAAGAAAACATCGAGGATGAAGAAGATGGCGAAGAGTTTTTCAAGAAGAAGCAGTCGGCAGTTGACGCCCAGGAGGAAGACCGCACCATCCCCAAATACAACTATGAAGAGCTAGCTGCCAAATGGGGCAACTCAGAGAGTATCGAGGCTCTCGGCCAGCGATTTGCTGCTGCAGCTTCTCTTGGCGGCCACAACAGCCCTGGCTCTGGCGGCTCTGATAATGATGAGGATCCGTTTGGTGCATCTGACGACGAGGGAGATGGAGCCTTTGAAGATCTAGAATCCGGGGAGGTGCACGGCCCGGACGCTGGAAAGACGGGAGCTGAAGCGCCCGAATCGGCCGAGGATATTGAGGCTGAACGCCAGCGTAACGCCAAGCGCAAGGAAGAGCTCAAGCTGCGTTTTGAAGAAGAGGACCGCGAAGGTTTCCTCAATGACAAAGCCAATGCACGACGTGAAAACGGTGCCACCGAGCAGTTCGGCGAAGATGAATGGTACGACATGCAAAAGTCTCTGTTACAAAAGCAACTTGACATCAACAAAGACGAGTTTGCCCAGCTTGACGAGCGCCAACGAGTGGCTGTTGAAGGCTTCCGTGCTGGAAAATACGCCAAGATTGTACTTGACGGTGTGCCGGCTGAGTTCGTTGAGGGCTTCAATGCCAACATGCCAATCATTATTGGCGGTCTGGCGCCAACTGAAGACCGCTTTGGTTTCGTGCAAGTTCGTATCAAACGCCATCGCTGGCACAAGAAGATTCTCAAGACCAATGACCCGCTCATCTTCTCGCTGGGTTGGCGTCGTTTCCAGACCATGCCCGTCTACAGCATTTCCGACTCCCGCACTCGTAACCGCATGCTCAAATACACGCCCGAACATATGCACTGCTTCGGTACTTTCTACGGCCCGCTGATTGCGCCTAACACAGGCTTTGTGTGCTTCAACTCGCTCGGAAAGAAGACGAGCGGCTTCCGAGTTGCTGCTTCAGGAACCGTTCTTTCCGTCGACGAGAGCACCGAGATTGTCAAGAAGCTGAAGTTGACGGGTGTACCGTACAAGATCTTTAAGAACACAGCCTTCATCAAAAACATGTTCCAGACGTCTCTTGAGGTGGCCAAATTCGAGGGGGCTGCTATCAAGACCGTTTCTGGTATCCGTGGCCAGATCAAACGCGCACTGAGCAAGCCTGAGGGCCATTTCCGTGCCACCTTTGAGGACAAGGTGCTCGTTAGCGACATCGTCTTCCTGCGTGCTTGGTACCCCGTCAAACCACATCGCTTCTACAACCCTGTGACTAATTTGATTGGTTGGCAGGCCATGCGCCTAACGGGCGAGATCCGCCGCGCCGAGAATATCGCCACACCGCTGCCCAAGAACAGCCAATATCGCAAGATCACCCGTGAGACTCGTCACTTCAACGGACTTAAGGTGCCTCGTGCGCTGGCTGCCAGTCTGCCATTCAAGAGCCAAATGGTTGCAACAAAGAAGCAGAAGAAAGAGACGTACATGTCCAAGCGTGCCGTCGTGCTTGGAGGCGAAGAAAAGAAGGCCCGTGCTCTCGTACACATGCTGTCGACGATCAACAAGGACAAAGAAGCCAAACGTCGTGCCAAGAAGGAGGAGAAGCGGGCCGAGTTCAAGAAGCGCATGGCCGGTCTCGAGGAGAAGAAGGCGGCCCGTGAACGCCAAGAGAAGAAGGACTTTTGGCAAAAAGAGGGCAAGAAGCGGACAATGGCTGAGCAGAGCGGAGGAGGTGGCAAGCGCGGACGGCGGTAGATGGGAGGAGTCCAGATTGGCGTTAGGGTTATCGACCCTTTTATGTTTTTCTTTTAGCACAGCTGCCATGTTTTTTAGGGTTAAATATACGGTCAAAATACCAACACATCATGTCTATTCACAATTGTTTACAGCGTCATCTCCAGCTTGCTCTCCGTCTCTCCCTCCCCCATTTCGTGTCTTTTTTACCGCCGTTCCATTTTCAGCTCGGAACTCTTTGCCCATAAGCCGTTTGGCAACTGCCTGAAACAAATCAACTTGCCTGCATCACCCACACTGCCTAGCACCTGTCCGTCGTCGTCAAAGCCCACACGCCACACCGGTGCATGATGGTGGTCCAGTTTGCTCACCTCCTTCAGCGTATGCCGTATCGCACCCTCTTCGGGCTCTTTGTTCACCGTCCCACCTCCACTTCCGCCGTTGCCACTTCCGCTCCCGCTCCCACCCCCGCTGCCCATACCTATCCCGTTATTACCCGTGCTACCACTGCTAACTGCAGCCGACAAATTGCTTCCTGCACGCGCTAGACTGGCCGCAAGACCAGAGTGCTGGTTGTTGCTCCCAGTGGCGGCCTGTGCGCCTGGAACCGCACTCCCCAGTGCCGATCCAGCTGCTGTGGCTGCGCCTGGAGCTGCTCCGCTCTGCGTACTTGAACCTCCGCCAGTACGGCGCATGACGTCGGAAAAAGCCCACGACTTCCCGTCGTCAGCAAGCAGCGGTGTATCGAGCCTTAACACACGCACACAGCCGTCCTGACAAGCAGTAGCAATGATGTCATAGCCGCGGATATTCCCCCAGGCCCAGGCAACGTCACGGATAAGCGAACCACGTTGCCCACCGTCGACCTCAGCCGCTAGATATAACGCTTTCTGCAGCTGCGTAGCGCCCATGGTCGATTTATGGACGTCACGCGTGCGATACACCTTGACGGCCTCCATGGCTGCAACGACCAGCCCAAGTGAATCAGCACTGGCGCCAGCACGTATCGCGGCATAGCACGGCAGTGGATTTGGGTCAAAGGCAACACGGAAGGCAACTTCTTCGCCACGCAACGGCTTAGCGCATACGCGCACCTCGTCCAGCAAGACACATGCACCCATGTTTTCGGGCGTCTCGTACTCGAACAGTGATAGCTCGCCGTCAGCACTGAGTAGTGCTAGATGCGTGTGGCGCGTTTCATCGTCGTGGCGCATGCTAAATGAGCGGTATGGTGCACGTGGAGAACGCGTTTCGTAAGCAGCTCGTTGGTTTCCTCGCGATGCCGAGAATCGCCGTCCCGTACCGGGGCTGACTGTCGGGTCTTCGGCCCAGATCTTAAAGTGGCCGTCGATACCTAGCGAAGCAATAAGACTAGGGTAAATGCTAGTAGGCAGCCATTGAAGCTAGAGAAATAGCACTTAGGGTTAGCCAAAGAGCAAGGGGCATTCTTAGGAAGAGAGAGTAAATAGTAGTAGCCGTAACTTCGCCTCACCTCTAACACCTCACCACCATGTGCCCCCCACGTATCACATAGCCTCCACATGCCATCCTGATGGCGATTAAAAACGCGAATTTTGCCATCGGCCGAGCCCGTTGCGCAACGGTCTCCGTACGAATTGAACGAAACAGCCTGCACTAGGTCCCGGTGGTCGTGTTGGTGGATCAGTGCTGCTGTGGTTTGTGAGCCATCGTCGGCAGTAGGGAATGGTGGCGCTATCAAATGTGACATTTATAAAGTGCTTTATATGCAGTGTTCAATGTAAGAGGCTTATTCTTGATTGGGGGGAAGTTAAAGATGAAAGACAAGAGCCCGGTGGCGGTTGGAGAGATCAGATATCAAATTGTGGGTTTAGTTTGCGAGCTAGGGTTAGATAAAGACATGAGATAAGATAAGATAGAAGCTACGATAAGATAAGATAGAAGCTACGATAAGATAAGAGCACTATCAACATTGGCAAACTAGCACAACTTCTCCCCACATTCACTTCACTTACTCGCACCCACAACGGCTACCTCCTCATCCATAGCCAGAATATCCGGCACTGGGCCCACCGGCACAATCGAATATGGATTGATCTGTAGGTGACTCATCGTGTAATGCTTCTTGATGTGCTCAAACTGCGTAGTCTCGCGGAAGGCTGCATGGTTCCAGTACAGATTACGCATCCACGCGTGAATACGCGGGTAGCCGCTGCGAATGTCACGGATATTGCACTTAAAGTGTTGCACGTAGACGGGCTGTAGAGAGAGAGGGGGGGGGGGAGCGAGTTAGAATATAGAAGCCTCTGGGGTAAAGAGAAGAAGGGGATAGAACTCACGTCAAAACGCACAATCGTCACGAACCTGTTTTCCCTCGGTTATCCTCGTTAGCTCAAGTCCGACCTGGAGAAAAGGCGATAAATGCAGCCGCAACACTGCCAACTCGCTTTCTTCTAGTCTGCACTCACAGTCTGATATCTGCCTCCGTCAGGACTTGACCAAAATAATATGGGCCCTCGGCATGGGCCGCCTCGAGATGCTTCTCTGTACGATCCAGCGCACCAAACAGCGCGGTGACATTGCGCTCATAGGCCTCCTGCGTCGTTGCGAAGCCTGATTTATATACTCCATTATTGATCAAATCGTACGTCCATTCGTTTGCCTCGTCAATGCGTGCACGAAGCTTCTCATCGGCTTCTGGGTAAACGTCGACAGAACGGAACTCGGGCGCCACGATGTTGTTGAAGGCAGTGTTGAGCATGCGCAGGATCTCACTGCTCTCGTTATTGACAATACGCTGCTTGATCTTGTCGTACAGCACTGGCACCGTAAATCGCCCCGTGTATCCGGGCTCGGTACTAAAGTACACATCCCTGATGAACTTGTAATCCGAGTGGCCGGCGACTGGATCGGGAATGACGTTTTCGCCGGGGAGTTTCTCATCTGCCGTAACAAAGCGCCAGCCTGGACACAGCAAAAACCAGTTAGTCAATCAGCGAATAGCTAGCCAACACATCATACATCCTCCCCACAACCCGATCCCAGGAACCCACCATTTGGTCCCATGTGCCAGTGCACAGCGGACACCGAAATCACATCTTCCAGCCCCTTTAGCCGGCGCGTGATCAACGTGCGGTGTGCCCATGGACACGCATAGCTGATGTACAGATGATACCGGTCCTTTTCTGCTGGAAACTCGCCATTAGGCTCGCTAGACACCCAGCTGCGGAAGGTGCTAACTTGGCGCCGAAACTCGCCAGAGGGGTCGCCGGGCTTGACCCATTCGGTAATCTTGGCAGTAGAAGATGTCTAGCAAGTATTAGCATGATGCATAATAAGTGAGATAACAAGGGGCCAGACCATTCTGAGTTGACAGTGAGTAGCAGCAGTGCTAGTGATACGAGTATAAAAGGTTGGTGCAATGTGCAAAGAGGCAAAGGCTCTGTTTCTGTTTAATCGAATGGCAGATGCAAAAGAACGCAGCGGCGTCATATGTAAGTTGTCAACTGATGCGATGTAAAGTCCCTCTCTTTATACCTTTTGCTTTCCCCTGTCCTCAATATAATCACCGAATGCCGGGTCGGCGTTCTCTTCTTATTTAAGCTCAGCAGTCCCCAGTCCCCACACCGCCGCCTTCTAGCCAATCACCACTGTTCCTGACCTTCGAGGCAACTGCCTTCCCCCTCTTAAAGAGATTCCGGCGACCTTCTATTTTTATCTTCTTTCCCTAGGCCGGATTATGTTCCTTCCGTTTTCTTACTTTATTATTCTATGATGTCATCGCCGACCATCTTTTCTTTTTTTTTGTTCCTTTTTTTTCCTATTTACATTGGTTATCTTCCCTCTTTTTCTCATTGATTCTTACCTCTTCCGCTTTGCCTCAAACTTTACAACTCCACAACGGCAGCCATTATTGTAAGCTTGACTAACGCCTCACAAATCAAGCCTGCTTGACAATCTCACATCACGCTCCCACCATCCTATGGCTTTGTCATACATTACCTTAAGCTGACCAAAACGGAGTACAAAAAAAAGGAGAAGCATTACCAATCACCCAGCCCCCAAAGCTCTGTCATTTTTCCCGCTTCTTGTTTAGCAATCAAGATTCCCTTCTTTTCCTCGCCAAAGTAGCTTAACGGCATCGGTGGAGTCTCCAAGTCTTACTGAGTCCCCGTATTTGAAAGATCCACTATTGGTCTGTAGCACTTAGTTTTTGATCATTGCTAGTACCTGTGTACCTGTGTACCTTTGTACCTGTACCTCCAGTCTCACTTCATCACATTACACAGTCTACAACAATATAATGCCGTTCATTCAGCTATAATAGAAACACAAGGAGCTAATCCCAGGCCAACGGAAGGGCTGCAAATCGCTGCAATACACATAGCACAACACAGTATCTGTAGTCTTGCGTCTCCCTAACCATCTACACCTCACTCCTCAAATCTCCTCTCACCGGTGCACGGTAATAAAAGGCACCTCCACATCTTCCCCATCCGCATCGTCCGCCACAATCTCAAAGATTATATCCTTCTGGTGGCTTGGAATCTCCTTCTTCGACACAGTCTCCAACAACTTTGTCAACTTCATACCCATCTTCTCCTTTGTCTTGCTAGGTGGCTGGAACGAAGCATAGAGCAAACTGACACCCGAGCTCAGCATGGAAATAGCTAGTCCCCTCTTTTCAAAGTCATCTAGCAGCTCCTGCAGCGTTATATCCTGCACCTCAAAGCGGTCCCAGATCTTGTCCAGGGTCACCTTACCATTAGGGCCCTTGTACTCCACCTTAGGGCTAGCGATGGGTTCGCTGAAGCCAAAGAACGGCAGTGCCAGGTTGACAAACCCATTCTTGTACTTTCCAATATCGGTTTGGCCGTCAATGATCTTGTACAGCTCCAACACCACTAGGCCCGTCACCAGAGCCGTCGTCGTGGCAATAGCCGGGATGATCTTGCCAGCGATGAACTTGGTCTTGTGTCGGTCAACCGTTTCAATCTTATAGTTCTCTGCACGTAGATTACTGCAAGCCGTGATGAAATCAATGTGGTAGTTGGAGTCATCGTCCTTTTCAAACTCGACGGGAACTAACTGGAAGCCTGAAAGTTCGCTAGGCGGGGGGATGCTGTTGACAATAGACTTGATTTCTGACTCATCGTCAAAGCTGGAGCTAGCGTTGGGGTCCTGACAAAGGGTTAAAAGGGATCTCATGTGTTAGTGGCTATGTATCCAAAGTAGAAGGCGTGTGTGGTAACTCACTGGCTCGCTGTCGTCCGCCTGGATCTTGACCGAAGATGACGGCGAAAAGTCGGGCACAATTACATTCTCAAGCTCACGCAGGTATACCTGCTTGTCGTCGCCTGGAGACTTAATGTCATAGTTGAACGCATGCAGGTTCGCTGCGGCTACAATGAACGAAAAGTGAGTGGGGTTTGTCGCGTCGAATTTAAGGGCATCGGGTGCTCTCTTGGGTGCCGACCAGAATGGAGTGCCTGACGAAGTTGTGGCATCCTTGGGGAAAGTATATAGGAGCTGTTGCACATCATTAACAAACAGCTTTTCGAACATTAGACGAGCCCATGCAATGCAGTCCTCGAAGGTACGAGGCCGGTCAATTGTCAGGCTATCACGAATGTTCTTAAGCACATTAGACTGGTTACCGCCTTGCTGCAGAGCCTTGGAAATGTAGTCGGCCTGTGTTAGGTACATGTTGACCGTCTGCGGTCGCTGCACAAAGTGAGGCTCAAAAATATGCTCCTTGGCCCAGGCGATCGTGTGCTCAATGCGGTACGGGAAGCTGCGCACTAGGCACATAGGAAATTCCTTCTCTGGGGGATCATGAGACGAAGCATACGACTCCGTTACATTAGGCAGGACCACCTGTGTATTGCCCTTGGTACCCAGGGTACCGCTCTCCAAAAGAGTCTTGCGGAAAAAGACACAACGCTGATCAACATACTGACGGGCGGCAACGTTGTCAAGAGCATTCGTGACTCCGTCAAGACCTGCCCAAAACTGCTCGTTGAAAATGTGCTCCGTGTTCTTACCGACAGGCTCCTTGTGGGACTGGATGTGGCCTTCCATGTCGGGGTTCATGCGCTGCACAGCCTTGGCGGCCGAGTCACTCTTCATCTGGCCAACATCATGGGACCGGAACAAAAACTGCCGGTTCAGGTTGCTGCGCTCAATGGAGTCCATATCGGTAACAATTATCTTGCCCTCAGGGCCCGTCCCCAGACCAATCATAGCCCAATTCTTAAGCATCTCACAGCCAATGGCACCAGCGCCTACCAAAAACTCCTTGGTGTTGGCAATCTTGGCCTGGAATTCCCTACCAAACACGGCAATCTGGCCATCATATCTACTTCCAGTAGGTTTGCACAGCTCTTCAGATCGGGGAGTGTTGACAGGAAGCGATTCTAGCGAGTCAAAATACATCCATTGCTTTACAGGATGGAACTTGCCCGATACAGCCTTGAGCACTTCCTGAGCCGCGATGCCACCAATGAAGGCAGCCATGGGTGTTAGGGCTCCAGTAGCCTGGTAGGCCAGCTCTGTCATGAGGTTAGTGTCAAACTCAACCTCAATTTTGGCCTCGGTTGCAATCTGCTGAGACAGCTTGGAGACATCAGCTGCATCGTCCTTGCTAAAGGGGGCTGGAAGGCGGCCCTTGTCCTCAGCAAAGGCGTGTAGAGCCTGGAAACCAACATGCAGTTGCTGCGGGCGGTCAAACTTGGCCCAGTCTGCAATCAAAAACTCAGGGTCCTTGAGAGCAGAAGACAGGTTCTTGAAGTCAAGAACCTTGGGCATCTTGACTTGCTGCCATAGACCGCCCTTCTTGTACTCGCCAAGAGTCGAAACATCGCCAATGGAAAAGTTGTAGGGGCCCTTGACGGTAACCTTGCGCGGCTCAGAATTATTCAAGACATCCATGCCCTCGATCTCGGTGAAGGTGACGTAGTCGCCGTCCTCCAGGCCATGGCGGGCCTCATCAAGAGTGCTAACCAGGCCAGTCTCGTCAATGTTGACGACGATGCCACTTAAAGCAGCCTCACCATTGGGATCGGTGACGGTGAAATTGTTGCCGAAATCGCAAAATATGGAGCCAAAAAGACCAAAAGTTTCGGCAGTAATGACGTAAATGTTGTGCTCGTGGCAGAAATCGGCAATGGCGATCATCTGCTTAAGAGGGGTATCAGTAAGGACGACAACCTGGTATTTAGAGAGGCCAGTCAAGTCAGAGTCGAGGGTTCTACAGAACAATGATCTTAATTAGCAGACAGTTGTAAAAAAAGAAAAAAGGGGGGGTGGTGAGAAAGAAAGATGGGAAAGGATAGCTCACTTCGAAGCAGTCTTATGCACGTGAATTGGTACGTAGGCATTCAGCTCAGCCAATCTAGGAGCGGAGACCTCATCACGGGGCTTGCTAATGTCGGCATCGCGCAAAAAGAACTGCGATGAGAGGTCAACCAGAGTTACGGGCTTGGGGTCATAGACAGACAAGCTCTTGACACCAGCAAGCGCCACGTTCTTAGCAATCTCGATGCCCAGGCCCTCAAGCCCAACAACGAGAACATTTGACGCGCCCATGCGCTTCATGGCCTCGTGGCCGAGAACATAAAGCTGGCGACTATACAGGGACTCATCGATTTCGGGAGCCGAGGCAGCAGCGCCATTGTCAGCGCCAGTAGGCTGGTCTTTCATATCGACTTCCGCCATAATGTGTGTGCGAGCTGTGGTGCAATCAGCAGAAAGATGTCAATATATTGAGGGAAGACAGATATGAAAGATAACTTTAGTGAGTTTGGCTGGAGAAAGCGGACCTCAAGGTTTCGTCTTTATCGTATTATGGGATACAGCTGAGACCCTGCAGCTAATTTTGCTGTTCTTAACTCTCGAATGTGTGTAGGCAATGGAGAAGATGAAGAAGTAGAAAAGAAAAATGCAGTCTCAAGACTAGGGGGAAAAAAAGCGGCGATGTTAGTTGTTTTGTTTGTTGATTTATTTAGAGGATGAAGAAGAGAAGAAGGATGAAAAAGAAGATCAGGATAGAGAAGCTTAGCTAGACACAAAGAAAGCATGTTATTATCCCCTCCCCCACTATAACGGCCCTTCAATACAGTAGAGACAGACTCTTTAGGCCTTTTTAGGAGGCTTTGATGTTTCCTGAGTGGGGAAAAGACGGCCAAAAAGAAGAGGGGCAGGAACAGACAAGGCTGTCGCTTTCTTTAGCTGACTAAACAGATTCAAGTTCAGCCTCATCAGCCCTTACTATCTATTAATGGAAAGAGGGGTTTGAAACTCTAGGCTTGTTTCGCACAGTGAACAATCATGAATACATAGCGGGCATTGCAGAAATGTGCAACCATATGTCGCACTGTCCTTGCATCGTCTCTTTCCTCTACCTGTTCTCTTATCCCTTCCACTATTCATGCAACTTCTTGTTGCTTTGTAAAATTGTTACTTAGTTTGATTCAAAAGCGGCTTCATGTGTTGTAACCGTCTCTCTAGCTTTCTAGCTAAGCATAGCTATTTTAGTTCCTCTTTCTAATCTCCTTCAAGTGAATGTCGCTACGATATTTGAAATCGGTAGTCAGTAACAAGCTGTGATAGCATTGGATAAAATGGACGAGCAACTTACAAGATCAGGTCGGAGTTGGGAGGGATGATGTTGCCGAAGCCTCTGCAAAAAAACAAACTGGTCAGTAACACATTGAGACAGATGGCCTGGTATATCCAGGTATTTGTATAGCTGCTGCTCCTCTGACTGGTGTTGGGGTTGGTTAATCTCAACCTACTTCTCTTTGTATCCCATTTCGCTAGGGATATCTAGAACGGCCTTCTCGCCAACCTTCATCTTACTAACGCCTTCTTCCCAGCCTAATAGGTTTGTTAGAATAGTCTCTTCGTCGCAAGCTTTGCCTCTACTTCACTTGCCCTGAATGAGACGCCCCTCGCCAATGGGTGTGGTAAAGTCAGGACGTGAGTCGAACCTAGAGCAGAATTGTTATGAGTTAGTAGATGTTCACACACACAAGTCTCTCTCTCCATCTCTCTCCCTCTCGTTGCTTCTCTTGTTGTTTGTTTGGTACGTACAGCTTTCCCTTTTGATCGGGTTGTGTGTCGTCCTTCAGGTAGCCAGCGTATGCTATCACAACAGTATCGCCGCGGGAAGGCGTGTCGCCTTGACCATCCTGAATGAGCTTCTTTTGAACTTGACGAGCTTCCATTGTGATTTGTTTTGTTCTTTCTTCGGAGTGGATAGGTGGGCAGGTGAGTAGCGGCAATTTGAGATCTAAGATGAACGAAATATAAAAGGAAAAAAAGAGATAGAAAGGTGAAGAGACTGGAAGGTGAGAGAACCACCGGCTTCCTGTGGCTTTGCTCCTTCAGTATTGTTTGCCGCCTCAACTAGAATGCAGCAAGAGTATCTTGCTAATCAGGTAAGCTACCTATTTGGTACATACTACGACATACAATTCTCAATGTGTCTCTATGTACTTTTCAAGTTTCTTCAGTCCAACCCAGGTGGAGCTTTCAAAACAGGAAAGAGGGGGGTGTGCAAAATGCGGGGCATCATGAAAGGAAGAAAAAAGGAGGACAAATCCCAGTCATAGGTCTCCAATGACAAGTCAGCAGCTTGCATGCGTAATTAACTGAAGAGGGGTTTGTTCTCATTCCAAGTAGAGAAAATAATGAATCAAACGGGAAGAAATCAGCAATCTAAATCAAGAAGGCAGTTGCTGTAATTGGCCAAAGCAGAAAATACGAGGCAAAATAACAGGGCTGTTGGCGATGGGCGGGTCTCGCTCTGTCATTGCTGCTCTTTAGGAGCTCAAATGGAACTTAAAAGAAACAGAAAGAGCCCCAACAAAAGAAGGGAGCAATGAGGCAAGTACCAGTTGGCCAAAAGTCGCCATACTCTGAAACTTCTCGATAAGGCGAAGGCGAAAAGAGGCTGACGCTTCTTTCTGACTAACCCTCCCCTCTTCTCCCCCGCTTATCCGCACCCAATACCGGACTCTAGGGTCTCAAACTCACGAAGATCTCTACTTCACACCACTTCGGTTACCAACTCCAAACTTCAAACCCATGAGCCTTCAGCTCCCAACCCCGTCTCCAACTCCACCAATTTATTTCCCCACCGCTAACTCCGCCCCTCTATCCTGATTGCATAGATCAACTGCACATTCGTCGTCGTATTGCTGCGAGAAAAAGGCAGGTAAACGCTGAATAATACCACAGAAATCAGCCACATATCCATCTACATCTGTTTAGAGTAATCCACATCGCAATGCAAGTCCCTCACCTAAAAATCCCACTTCGGACTCTACTGTCTCCTCCAAGGTTGGTGTAGACTTTTGTTTGGAATGGGAATGGTGGGGACGCCGGTCTTTTGGCGTGCTTTGGGGGTCCGTGTTAGTAAGTATATGCATGTCCGTATACATTCCCTCCTTCTGGTATGAGCCAAAAAGCTCGCAAACATGTCTACTGCTTGGTGTGCAACTGCGCTAGTGGGCTTTTTGTTTTACTTCGCAGCGCCAGCTGTGTATGTCTGAAAATCTGTGTGTAGATGAGAGCAAGTGCACAGCCAAGCTTAGGTTAAACTTGTGACTGGTATCGAGCCTCGCATGTATGCACTCTGGTGTTTTCTCCAGTTTCCATTCACATTCATACAAGACCGCAGCTATAACTAGACCATGCAAGGCCAAATCTCTTTTCTTGCCGCGCCATCTCTCCCTCTCCCTCGCTCTCTCAACAATAGACTAGTCTCATACGACACCAAGAGTGGATATCCAACTGGCCAGCCGTGTTGAGTGAGTAATCCCCGTTGCCTTGTTAAGTGACTCCAAGTCGATTGTTCATTCATTCAAATAGAGTGCACAACTCGTTGTTCTGTGTTTTTTGTAATCTAGAGACAAGGTAAAACTCAAAAGTAAACCCTACAAGCTCAAGCTTCATCCTTACACCACCTCATTTCACACCAGTTCTACGCTCAAGCTCGAGACTTTCTCCAGTCCCAAAGTTCTGACCCTCAAATCTCAGCTCATTTTAGCATCACATCATTGTTACATGCGCCGGGCTGTATACATATGCATGCTCCAGTATGGCAAGGCTTTTCTTTTTCAGCTACACTCGACGAGTAACATCTCTTAAGCGCCAAATGGACTGCTTTTTGTTCGTATTCTTCATTCTTCCCATGCAGCGCCATCGCCCTCCCCATTTTTATACAAAAGTTGATTGACTAACAAGACAGCCACTACCAAATGCAACGAAGCGTGCTGTTGTGCTCTCGTTTAACCCTAACTCATGTGTCATTGTGTAACTCGAGTCCCTTGACACTAAGGGTTCGGTTGTAGCACAACTCACGATAGTTGGCGTTGATCCACGGAATACGACAAGAACTCAAGTCTTGCTTGTCTTAATGTCTCGATGTCTATAATCTTGGATGTCTTGGATCTAATAGTAAACTGCAGTACCTAGAGCCATTGGAACCGTAACTGTGACCTTTTTTTTTTCACCTATCGCTACCTCTTCTCTCTTGTGCTTCAACAAAATTTCGTTAGGGTTACACATTTTCAGTTGGGGGAGCACGACAGGTGGAAACACAATGACAATTTCCAAGGCACGGTGGAGGTGGACGTGTTTTTATTTCATTTATTCCCATACCTCGGATCTCTGCCGAGTCTTGAGTCCCCGGGTCTGTGACCAGAGTAAAGTCTCCTCAAACGACGAGGGAAGAGGCAAAAAAGTGCTAATGTGGTGGGTGGCTACGGCACAGTTTCCCTAGAAAACCAGAGAGGCAAATGACGACGAAGAAAGAGATAATACATGGATCAAAATTGGATTTTATCTGGATGGTGGCAGTTCATATTTACGCGAAACGATGTGCTTGTGGTTACTAGCTTGTGCCTGTCGTCTCTGTCCTTCTTGTGTATGTGTATGTCGTAACAAAACTCTCAAGCCCCTTAAAGCTCCATCATTAATAACAGCACATCTTAGACAAGGAGAGATTTAAAATAGTCAAATAGCATTCGTCAATCGACGATGTACGAGTCACCAATAATGAAAAGAAAAGGGCAGAAAAGCAGAACACCAAGACTGGCGTTTCTGTGTTTGATTTCATCGATCTTGTTGTCGTACGGATTTTATCGGACAAGAAGGAGGCGATGAAGAGGAATTGGAGATGTGTTATTTGATTTATCTGTGATATCCGTCGTCAAGTCTGATTTTTGCGTCTTTCCGGCAAAGGATCATGAAGTCTAAGCCTAGAGCCAATGTCATAGCAAAGGCGCGACCAGAGCACCACACTCACTCACATGCATGCACATAGACGCCAGCAAGTTAGCGCTCAGCCCACTGCGGTCATCAATAAGAACGGCCCAGTTCTGATTTTCCATGATAAAGAGACACTAAAGGCCCGTGCCTCGTGAAATAAACAGTCCAAGATTCAGTGCAATTACGTATGCTCCACCTGAGAACCTAGTCCACCTGTTGCTCAAGAAAACGTAAATTTAGACATGAGCATGACTTTTTGAAATCTGATTCAAGGCTTGTTGTTGTTGTATTTTTAACGGCATTTGAGTCAAGGCCATAGCTATTTGCCCTTCAAAGTCTTCTGTTAAAAAGTTATTCGACCGTTGTAGTCACGGCCATGATCAGGGAGTGACTTCCTGGTCGACACCGTGACAGGGCTGTGCAAATATGTGTAAAGGGGAGGAGGAGAAGAAGAAAGAAGAGCAGCGTAATGAGAACTGGCTATAGCAGTGCGCTAGTTGAAGAGAATCAATGATCTATAATTCTCGGAATATTTTGGTGCCCTTTTTCCTACCGGTTCTTGTTTGATGTTTTGCAGATCCTGTGCCAGCGTTGTGAATGTGCAGTTATACGTATTTTGCCTGCTAACCGTTGACTACAAGCAAAGGAGAGTAGTTTAATCATTGCCCATGGGCGCAGCACTAATGTGTGTTTATAAGGATCCAGCCAAAGAATAGTCTAGACCAAGCCCTAGGTGACGGCTGAGCGCCAATCACAATAAACAGCCAATAAAGAGACAAGGGAAAGGGGAGACATGGACAACAAGAAACAGGAGAGAGGGAGAGAGAGGTGAGAAAGACTTGTTTGCTGGTAGACAGTCTAACGATCTGTTCCATGCCAAGACAACAAGCACGGAAGATGATTTTCGCAAGTCCAAGCTCTAGGCCAGGTTTCATTATTGCTCATGACAAGACAAGAAAGAAGACTAGGTGTTGTGTGGTGGTATTTTCAGCCATCCTTTGTAACTCTTTTCTTTTCTTTTTGTTCTTTTTCTCGATCCTTTAGTTGTCTCTCTAGCCTCCCCTCTTGCTCTCTACCCTTCTGACCTGTTTTGACTCTAGCGTCGTCTCAAACATAGTAGTGGTGCTTCCCCTTTAATCTTGATTTTGTACTGCCTGTGAAGATGATGCGTGAGTCCCATTTGTCTTGTCTTGTTCATGGTTAGTTCCTGTCTTTTACTCGCCTGTGTGATATTTGTCTTCGTAGAGTTGAATGGAACAAGACGCATGGAGCTTGACATTAGCTGTTGCCTCAAGACGTTGTAATGATCCTTTTTTGAGGATGTTTGTTTGTGTCTGCCGTTGGTGAAGCCGCTATTTAATATGCTTATATTGGTGTTTCCTTCACAACAATGTTCCCCGTATTTTAAGCAGTTCCTTGTATTTTAGGTCTTGTAATCAACTGAGTGTTAGGGTCAGAATAGCAAAAGCCCAGCGTTCATGTCCTCTTGCTGGGGGAAAAGACACTTGCAAGCCCCCTTGAATCCCAAATTTCGCTTCGGGCTCTGAAAGAGCCTAGACCACACCACTACTGTTACAGCAATCCCGTAACGACAACTACATTGCTATGTTGGCAGCAGGTCACCCACCCATTGTCTGCTTGTATGAGGTCATGGAGGACGGAAGAGTTGTTTCTCCGAACCCTACGGATATTCCTTGAGGTGCTTCGCGAGACTAGAACTTTGACAAGACATTATGAGACAGGTTTGGCCGACAGAACAAGAAGATGGGGGCTTCCTCGGTGGTTTCTTTCTTAACCTGTCTTGTTTTGCTTGTCTGTCTTCTTGCTCACGCGAAAAAAATAGCCGGGCTCTATTCAGGGCTATAGATCTGCGTTATATAATTTGCAGGATCAGGGCTAAAAAAGCAAGCTCAGCAGCAAGTTGGGGATGTTGGGCCGGGTGCTGGTCCATGTGTCGGGCTCTGGCTGGTTTGCTGTTGGCATGTGCCCTGGAGGAGACAGACACAGACGCCGACAACTTGGCACGGCATCAGGACTTTGGAGGTCAGAGAAGCTTTTGCCATGTTGGATTGACCAGCACAGTCACTCTAGTGGCCCTGCCCCTACGGGCCGGTCGTTATTTCGATCTTGTCTTCAGATTTTGCCCTGCCCTGAAGCAACCAAGAATACAAAGTCTGGTACATATTCGTGCTGTGCTATTGGTAGTGGTCAGAGAAGCTCCAAGGCGTGTTCAAAGCATGGCTGTTATGTGTTATCTTTAGACCAGGAGGGCCCGCTTGAGATACACATCCTTGCGTATTTTGTCATCATCCTGCAAAGCACCTGTCAGGCGGTGCAAGATTTTCGAACAAACAACCAGACTGACACCGAAAGGGACAAATCTCGGAGGAGAATCTTATCACAGCTGCCGATTCTGAAGAAAAAAAAAGCACATAAAATGGCTTGGATTTTGGTGATCAATGTGATCATGGATAGGCCCAAATGCCTCCTTTCCCCTCCCCCTTCCCCATGAAAAAGCCCAACGCCGCATTAATAGCTTGTGCGGTTGGCGAAGGAGCTAGACTAGATTGGGCGTAGCACGTTGTATAAAGGAGAAAAAAGCGTTATTAGCTTGTATGTGTATAACTGGGTGGGCTCTTCTAAAACAGCACTGTCTGTACCATGCTTGGTAGTGCCTGAGGGCACAGTGCAATGTGTGGATCCGCAGCCCAGAGGCCCCTGACACAGCTGTGCAAAGATGTAGCTAGACCCAGGAAACTTGCGAGATCCAACGAGACCCCTTGGCTAGTCTGGTGTCGTGGTCTCCGTGAGAGTTGCTAGTCAGGGCACTGTGTGTTCCTGACTCTACTGCTCCGCTATTTTGTTCTTTGAATTTGGTGTCTCTTTTTATTAAGTGACTAATTTATTGGGCAGTTTAATATTTTTGTCTTCTCGTATAATATCTGTTCATTTTAATCCTCCGGGGGGGGGGGGGGGGTCCTGTTCTTTGTGTGAACAGCCGAGTCCCAGATAATTATTCTACATGCCCCTTATCACCTTCGCTACACATTTTCTCCAGTGATGGAGTGGTGAAGGCATTCGCGAGTGTCTGATAGAATGGCGCACCGCTAGGTGATAGACTTGCTGTCCCCTCCGCTGTCAGCAGAAAGCAACAGCAGCACTTTGCACACAAATCGCGTCCCATTCATTCATGTTAGGGGGGGAAAAGTCGAGAGAATGCCAGTGCCATTGCCGCGTAAAAAAACAATGCGCTTATCCAAGTGTGCGAAAATGAATGCTTTTTTATTTTTGCGATTCTATTTTGTCGGAAAAAAAAAGCAGTGACAGATTGGTTAGTACACAGCCCCAAGAAGAGAAGGAAGGCAAAGAGGAAGACACAAAGAACATGAAAAGAAGGAATAAGAAGAGCAACTGCCAAGCTTGGAGAGACGAGAGGGAGACAGAGAGGGTCCTCCGTTCCCACGCCCCATTCTTCTTGTCTTTGTCTGCAAGATGGCCATGGCTTCTTGCCTTCTTGCCTTATTTCCTTTTTTCTCTCTTTCCTCTTTTGTCGGAATTCGCACGTGTATACATAGTTTTTCCTTCGTTCCTTTCCTGGCTCTACCTCGACTTCAACCTCGTACCTGCTTTGATAGAAGCGTGCAATGAACACAGAAAGGACATGTGTCTATCTGCCTTTTCTGAGTGGGTGAATAAGTGGATAAGTAATAGTTGTAACAGACGTAAGAGAGGCAATAGCCAGGCCTACATGCAAACGAAGCAGGACAAAAGGAAGGAATCAAACACGAGAATTGACAAGCACAGAGCAAAGGAGGAACATGATGACGAGGACAGTAGTAGTTCAATCATGCTCATTGTCAGTCGGTCTACTTTGACTACTTTGGGCGCCTGATTTTGTGAAAAGCAAGGTTAGTGAGTCTAAGCCAGGCTCGGTTCTTGCTCATTTCCCATTCCCGCTCGCTTCGAAGCGAGAGAAATTTATCCAGTCAGTGAGGTGGTCTTCGCGTTCTCGTGAGTCTTGTCATGGGCATCTCAACAGGCTTCAAACCTGCTTATTCTCTCGTCATCATAACCACAAAGTATGTCGGTACTACATCTTGATCTATATGTCATGACATATACGTGATTAATTTTGCTTGCCCTCAGTACTCTTCCTCTCGTCTCTGTGCTTGCTTGTTTTTTTTTCTTTTTCTTTTTCTTCTTCCTTTTTTTCTCTTCCCCTTGAGGCTCTTGCCTTTTTCCTCGTTTGCTCCGTTGCAATTGCACTGCACTGTACCTGCCTTGAACCTTGCACCAAAGCGCAGATTTAGCGGCCGACCCCTTCCATTTTTGTCCCTGCACGTTTGCTCTTTCCTCTTCACAATTCCCTCCCTCTTCCCTCCTTCACCCCCGTTCCCTTCTATTTCTCCTCGCTCTCTCCCTTTTTCCTCGCTCTTTTTCTCCCTCCTTTTCTTTTTCTTCTTTCTTGTTGCGTCTTTCTTCTCCCCCTCCCCTCCCACAAGCTTCACATCAAGCGGCGACTGAGTCGTTCTTTCGATTCAAGCTACTGGTTGAGATATTCGCCCTTAATCAATCTCTGCAATCTCTTTCCTTTTGGTTAATTTTCATTTCGATCTATTATTCGATGCGATAGCCATCTCCACTATCTTCACCCGTACTCTGTCGCTCTTTTATTATATCGCAATCTACCAGTTGTCATATTGTCTTTGCCTTTTCCTATCTACAATACACTCGACGTTACAAAACCATTTGTCCAAACTGTCCAGTCACATCAAGTCTAACCTTCACACCATACTTCGACTTGTTGACTGCTAGAGCCGCCCGTTCTCCTTGAACTGACGCGAGAAACGACCAGCCGACGAGAAATACTTCTTTACACTTAATACGGGACCGTTATATTCCATGTATCTCATTGCGACTGTCCGAATTAATTCGTTAGCTCTCGAGACTTGCATCTAGAGTATTTTGTCACGCCTCTTTGCCGCAAAACACTCTGCCTCAGTTCTATTTTTGGTGTTTCGTCGGTCTTTCGACGCGTCCACTTGATCGCTCTTTTATTCTTGGTTTATTTAGTAGCCACATTCTTTCTCTCCAGTTTCTGGAATTTGTGAGTCCCATTTGTTTTTTTTTTCTGTTCGGTTGTGTGCTTTTTTTTTCGTTTTGTCTGCCGCTATCTGGGTTTTTGCCCAGTTATATTGGGAGTGCAACACATCCTGCCCCTGAAACCAGTTCACGAATATTGCTTTCTTGATGTGTCCCGTATCTTGGCTGGAAACATTACTCTAGGTAGAAGGAGTGAGCCATGAACACCATTTCCTTCCTGTAACGAGCTAACTTTGCGTTCTTCGATCTAGACATTCGTTGACACTTTTACGTCCACAAACACATTCGTTCAACATAACACCGACGTATAAATGTCAGTTCTGCGATGCTTACCACTGGTACACCGTGACTGCCCAATCGCTAACATGTTCAAATACAGTATTCATACCGCAAAACTAGTTCAAAATGCAGGTAAAGGCTATTGTCCTGGGCACTGCCCTGGCCATGGCGTCTACCGCCGCTTCTGCTGAGCTTCGCCCTCGCTTCTACTTCCCTCGCCAGGTTAAGCGCGAGTTCACAAACTCCGGCTCAAGACAAGGAGAGGTTTTTGCTCGCGCGAATAGTGACGAGGCCCAGAACGATGAGGAGCTTCCCGTCTTTACGTACAGTACCAAAAGCGATGAAGAGGAGACCACGTTTGAGAAGTCAGTTGTTCACATTGCTGAGGTTCAAGACCCCAACGACGAACTGAGCGTGACTGAAGGCTATGTTGCAGCATATAACAACCCAACTGCTTACTCGTCTTCCTCTTCGGACCTTCCGACAGAGTCATCGACAGAGTCATCGACAGAGTCATCGATTAAGTCATCGACTAAGTCATCGACGGAGACTAGCGAAAGTAGCACTGCTGCACCCACTGACCTCGCCTCCGAGACTACAAGCTACGAGGACTTGAAGACCACTCCTCTGGACCTTGAGCCCGAGATAACCTCCTACCTGACTGTCACGGCCCCAACCACTGTTGTTGTGCCTACAAAGCCAACGAAAATTGCAGAGGATACTAGCTCAGACTATCCAAACACTCGTGTTTCCCAGCCAAGCAGTAGCAAGTCTAGCTCCACTGAGCATTTCATTTCTCTTCCTGTCACCACAATTGATGATGAAGGTTCTAGCTCAACCAATCCCGAGACGTACATTCATGTGCCCACTTCTTTTTTGAAAGGGACTGGTCCGTCTAGCTACACGAAGAGTTCTATCTCAAGCTCAGAGCCTTATCTTACCACCCCGGGTACCACCCTGGAGAGCAGCTCAAGTTCCAGCTCTTCAGAGCTGTTCGTGACCCTGTCCACGTCCACTGACGCTGCAAGCTCGGGATTTCCAGAGTCTTACATTACTTTTCCTACGACTTCGCTTGAAGACTCCACTTCTACCAGTACCACCAGTACTTCCGAGGCTCAGATTACTCTGCCTGCTACTTACGTGGACGATGACTCGGACGATGACTCGACCTCGACGTTCCCTGAAACTCTGATCACTATTCCTACCACTGTCATTGATGGTTCTATCAGCTCTCACTTGCCTGAGACCTATGTCACAGTGTCTAGCGATGAACATAGTTCGACTGAGGGTGATCGTATTACTACATCATCTAGCACGTCATCGGAGCATGAACCTACATCGGCTCCTGCTGCCAGCTCTTCTGATCGTGAGCCTACCCTCGTTCTTGGTACTGGTCACACTACCAGTCGCTCTGCATCTGCTACTGAGACCTACCACCAGCCCGAGCTTACTGCCAGCAGCGTTGAGTCTAGTTCCACCAAGCCGACCATAATTCCCGGACCTGGGGCCTCTACTACCAGCAATAGTGAGCAAACCACCGATACCGACTCTTTGCTTATTCCTCTACCTGAGTCGACTAGCGGATACGTTGGCACTGGCACCGCTACCGTTAGTGAACATAGCACTACTACTGACCCTCTGCTTATCCCTTTTCCTGAGTCGACTGGAGGATATGTTGGCACTGGCACTGCTACCGTTAGTGAACATAGCACTACTACTGACCCTCTGCTCATCCCTCTTCCCGAGTCGACTAGCGGATACGTTGGCACTGGCACCGCTACCGTTAGTGAACATAGCACTACTACTGACCCTCTGCTTATCCCTTTTCCTGAGTCGACTGGAGGATATGTTGGCACTGGCACTGCTACCGTTAGTGAACATAGCACTACTACTGACCCTCTGCTCATCCCTCTTCCCGAGTCGACTAGCGGATACGTTGGCACTGGCACCGCTACCGTTAGTGAACATAGCACTACTACTGACCCTCTGCTAATCCCTCTTCCTGAGTCGACTGGAGGATATGTTGGCACTGGCACCGCTACCGTTAGTGAACATACCACTACTACTGACCCTTTGCTCATTCCTCTTCCTGAGTCGACGAGTGGATATGTTGGTACTGGCACTGCTACCGTCACTGCTCCCGATGTTGAAACTTTGAGCAATGATCCTGTAGCCACTTCTAACGACGTTCCCAAGGTCGGCTACACCTCTACTCCTGGCGTTGAGACCACTGGTGTTTTTGAGAGCAGCACGAGCACTGGCCCGATCCTTGTTCCCCTGCCGGAGACTACCACGACGCCTGTTGTCCAATTGCCGCAGTCCACTACAAGTGACTATGCCGTGCCTGTTCCTGAGACTACTAGTAGAGGTGTGGCAACTACCACTGAGACTCCCCTGGTGCCCGTGCCTGTGCTCACTACCTCGAACCTTCCGGTTGACCTCCCCAAAACAACTTCTGAGCCTCTGATTCCAGTGCCTGAAGTCACGAGCGTCGAGTCTCTCCTTCCCCTGCCTGAGACTACTACGGAGCCTTTGGTTCCTGTGCCCCAGTCAACTACTACCGAGTATGGCGTCCCTGTGCTCAAGCCCACCACTGCTAGCATTGTAACTGAAAGTTCCGAGTTGCCTCTGCCCAAGACCACCTCATCTGAGCCTCTGGTTTCTTTGCCCAATCTCACTAGTGTAAAGTCTGACCTTCCTCTGCCTGAGACCACCACTGAGCCTGCAGTCACTGTCCCCGAAACTACTGGCGTGCCTTACGTTACAACTTCTGAGCCTTTGATCCCTCTACCTGTTTTGACCAGCTCCAAGTCTCAGACTGTCCCTGCAGATGAGACTACCGCTCCAGTTGAAAACCCTTCTAGCGGTATTCCGTCTGCTACTGCCTCTGCCATTGAGACTTTCCCCACCGAAGATGCTCCCATTCCTACGTCTACTGTTGCAACCGAGTCATCTGGAATTGTCCTCGGACCCAGTGGTATCATTTCATCTGTCATGGATGAGGTCCCTACATCAACTGTCCCTCTGGCTCCCGGCACTTCAGCTGATGAGACATATGTCAACACCGCTACTTCCGGTGCTGCTACTGGTATCACCACTCCGATGGCCGTTCCTACTGAATCTGCTACCACTAGCGATCTGCTTCGCCCGCCTGTGACCGACTCTCTGAGCGAGAGCTACACTCCTGGCGCCCCTACTGCTCCTGGTTCTAGCATTACTACCTCAGGATCCCTAGTTATTGCTCCTGAATCCACCACTTCCTATCTCCCTCCTACAGGTGCTCCCATCCCTACCGGTACACAGGATCAGACCACTACTGGGAGCGCGACTGATGTTCCCGCAGGATCCTCAGTGATAGGCTCTAGTGCTGGTGTTCCTACAACGGGTGCTGAGTCTTTGATCACTGTTAACCCTGCGAACCCGACATCGACTGGTCCCACCACTTCAGGTGTTGAGAGCACGCTGACACCTGATGCCCCTGTTGTCGGAGGTAGTGAAGGCACTGGTCGTCCTACTTCTGCCCCGACTAGTGGCGCTCCTGCTGCCACTGGAACTGACACCACAGCTCCTATCTCTGCGGCCCCTACCTATGGTGATTCGAAGCCCATTGATGCTTCATCTAGTAGTAGTGATGCCGATGGACACACCACAGATGTTCCAGCTGCTCCTACCACTACCCAGCCTCCGGTAACCTCTATTGCTGTGATCAGTTACATCCAGAACACCCAGGATTGGCTTGGTACTCAGCTTGTTCAAGACACTGCCGCTCCGACTGTTCCTAGCGATGCTCCGGCTCCTACTTATTACGAGGCCTTGCCCTCAGACATACCTTCCAGCATCGACAGTGGTGTCGACATCACTCAGCCTGAAAAATCTACCCTTGTTCGCATCTGTTTCGACCGCAATCTTCATTACGAGTTTGTGGCCAAAAACTACACCGCGGCTCAGCAGATATTTGCCAACGTCCCGCGTATTGTGTCCTATGCTGAGGACATTACGGTGGAAGACGTTAAGGTTACTAGCTTGGTTCCTCTGCAGACAATGAACACCCTACACTTTATAACCACTTGTGCTCACATGTATGTGCCAAGTGACATCGTGACGAAGCTGTCAAACGACGTCAGTCTTGGAATTTCCAAAATTTACTCGAATCCTGTCCCCATTGCCGCTCAGCTTGCCAATACCATCAACCCCTCCATTGGCATAATTCCTGGTGCTGATGAGGCTCTAGTGGGTAGTACAAATACTCCAACTAGTGCTCCTAAGAGCGGCAGCAAAGGAGGCACTGGAAACACTGATGGGAAGACAAGTGGAAATAGTGGTCTTTTTGGAAGCAACAGCAACGATGATGACGACTCGCAGTCACCGAAGCAGAAGAGTACCGCTGTTGGCATCACTGTCGGCGCTGCCATCTTCGTGGCTGCTGGTTACGGCGCTGCCATGTTCATTGTGGCACGTCGGTACAAGAGCAAGAAGCAGTCTCACCGTCGGTCATCTTCTATCAGCAACACATCATCTGATATGCAGCAGGCTGAGGCTGGCATTGCTCCTCCCATGATGGGAGGTGCACTGATGAGTCGTGAGTTCTCGTCTTACGGTGCCATGACGCCAGGCGAGCGCGAAAGCCATGGCTCTGGTCGCAGCGCTGGGCCGTCCGTCAGGGCTGCCGGCATTTCACCGCCTGTTGCTGCTGAGAACTCTCTTGGCTGGAACTAAGCGTCTGTTTTGCACAGACTAAGTCACTGCCCCACGATGCTGCCCTTTTTCTTTCTCTCCCCTTTTTTTTTTTCTTTTCCCCCACCTTTGATTAGACACTAGAGGAAGTATTTGGCTGTGATGTGGGCTCATGTTGGTGAAGCTCTTTTTTTCCTATCTCTTTTATCTCCTGTCTTTCTTTTTCTTCAATTCATGTATACATCTATCACCTCTCTAGCGACATCTTAACACCATATCATAACCGAACAACGCGAATCTCTTGTCTTTTTTTTTATTTTGTTTCTTTTGCTCTCATGCTTCTACTGTTGTTGGGTTTTATTCTGATGTCTCTTGCGTCAGTCTTGTCTCCTCTACTCTCTTTCGATACCCAGAATTTAGGACTAAATCAAAAACGAAACTGGAACTGTGATGATGTTAAATTGATTTAGGTACAAGAGACATACAGACAGGCGTAGGTTGACAACCAGAACAATGAGGCTGATGTGGTGAATAGGTGCTTGCTGGGTGAAGGTAGCCCAACACCGTTGTTTTCCCCTGGTTATTTTGCTTTCCTCACTATTACTATTCGTCCTTTTATGCACTTCCCTTTTTCTTTCAAGCCCACGTTTTAAATACCCCCATCTTCCAGCAACACCGGAGACGATGTCTTCACATTCACGTCTATGTTTTCTTGCGAAGTCAAAACAACATATCTCTGTTGAAGCTATTCTACTTTTATTGCGCTTGTTTCCTTTGGAATTCCTCTTCTTTCCATTTCATTTCTTTGTTCTGACGACAATATTTGCTCTAGACTTCACCTATTTTTCATGTCTTTGGCTTATTCTTTTCCATATAGTAATGCTATTTTGTTGTTTTTCTAGCTCCTCTGATGTGATGCATGTGCGATATGACTATGAATGCAAGGCAATGTAGGATGTAGGTGAAGCTTGGCCGAAGTAGATGGAGACATGGGCTGTGACAAAGAACAGGTCGAAGGGGCAGTGAGGACTAGTAGGTACAAGAAAAGGGGAACCAGATGGTGGAGAAGACAAGAAAGAGCTGTCTTTTGGCTTGTTCTTTGGATATTCTAGAACAAGAAGCAAAGGTAGGGAGGAAGCTGGTGATTGTACAGATGTTCCAAGTGGCGCTCGCTATGGGTTGGTTCTTTATGTCGCCATGTGGTTCTTTGTGTTTCTTCTGTCTTTGTCTCATGCTTTGTCGCGCACGCTGTCGCTAGCAGCATAAAGCGTTTGTTTCTAAAAGAAATCCTGTCATCTGTCTAAGACACTGGGCCAAGAAACTTGACTGACTAGGAAACAAAGAGCGACTGTGGGAGGTGGTGATGAGGGCTTGTATAAAGAGGGGTCGGTTGCCAACGAGATTGAGTGTCCTGGGTCTGTTTGCTGCACCGCTCGACTCGAACAAGAATACTATAGCATTATATACAGCATACAGGATACAGCAGATACAGCCCATAGCCCCTCATTGTCTTCCTGTCTCATTGCCGGCTTTTTAAATCGGCTGAGTTGGACTTGGAATTGTCATATCGCCACGCATCTCCTCCTCTTTCTGCTTCCCATCCTGCATGTCGCCTGTTTCGCCTGCGTCATCTGTGTCTGTTTTGTCTCGCCCATTGTTTCTCTTCTTTTAGGTAAGTTCTGCTCTTTTCTTTCGGGCTAACGGGGCATCATTAGACTGTACCATACTCCATATCCACCCTAGCCTTTCTGCTGCGACTTGCATCACATCGTCAACATCGCCTCCGCCGAGGCTCAAAAGAAGTGGATAGGCTTGGCTGCTGGTGGATTGGCTCTTGAGAACCAAGTAGGGCTACGGTCAAAGACAGAAGACAGAAGATAGAAAGCGGGATACTAGAGGTTGAAGGTCTAGGACTAAAGACTAAAGATCAGGTACGCCCCCTTCCAAAGTATGAGACTTGACTAACTTCTTTTAATGGCATTGAACAGGCACACCTACAACCAGACCTTGAAAACTTCTAACAACGCTAGACACTGCCCCAGCTACACTATAGCCAATCACAAACCCCCACCTGCTTCGTCCCCCTACAATGTCCGTCCCTTGCTTTGAGGCCTACCGCACGCGCCTCCTCGTCCACCGCAAGCTTTCATTTCTCTCGCCCGCTGACCACCAGCGCATTGATGACATGTGCCTGATTCTCGACCGCGTGTCTGCTGCTGCTGATGCTACTGGATATTCATCAGACTCTGATTACGACTCAGAATGTGACTACAACGATGGGGAAACTTGCCCCTCCGACTGCGGATCTCTGTATTCACCCATGGATGAGTGGTGTACTGGTTGTGGCGAGGCAGGCGCTTTGAACACGGGGCTAGCCACCCGGCTTTCCCCTGCACCGCCGGTGGGTATGCAAGTGCGTATGACCTTGAGCAGGCCAGAGCAAAAGTTACGTCGTGAGAGCCGACGGCTGGATAAGAAGACTGCGGATACAGGGATTGATGACATGAAAATGCCAGCAAATACCGACATAAGCGAGCTTCAAGATGAACCTCTGTTGACAGTGGCACATCTGGTGGATATACAACGAGCGTTGGATAAGGCATTCACGGACTGTGGCAGTTCAATTGATAGGGTGGCTTTGTCAGTTGAGCTGTGGGACGAGAAGATGGGAGGACCGCAAGCAAACGGGCCGCAGACAAGTCTGAGTGGAAGTGAGAGTGAGGGAGAACCCCTTACACTGGATGGCTTAGTTGGTGGGCATGCAACATTGCCGTTGTTTCAAAAGCTGCTGGAGCGCTACAAGGGGGTCCGGAATGCAGCAAAACGAAACGGGGATACTGGAGAGGTAGAGAAGGTTGATGGTCTGATGAAATGGAATCTGACGAGATTGCAAGGCCGAGTGGCACGTTTGGGTAGGGAAGAGAAGCCAAGAGAAAGCTGAGAAAGTAAGTCGCCGTACTAGCTCTTGGCTCCTAGATCTCATTGTTCCTAGCATGCTGATTCTGTACTTGTTTTCTAAGCTTCATCGCTGACAACTAAACATGACGACACTATCACTTTCGCTTCTTTGATCTGCCTGTAGCCGTGAATTTAAGCTGTATGATACCCTTGTATGGTAGCTCTTTACAATTTCGGCACTCCAGCCGGATAGTCCTTTGGCCCGCTCTCGCCCATGAACTTTGCCAAGGCAAAGGGTAGCTGTCCTTCGACATCTCCCCCTTTACCTATGTTGGTGGTGGAGCCTCCGCCATATCCTGTCTCTAGCATCTTTTTCTTTGCTTCGTGATACTCGCGAATCTTGTTTAGTGCAAACTTGCTGACTTTGCGCTTATCTCCAGGATATCGTAGCATGGGTACCTGTACAATGGCTTCGAAGATGGCTCGTACTTTTTGTGGCGAGAGTGACTGGCGCTTCGAGATTTGGTCGAATGGCATGGTCTCGAAGATGCTGTCAAGGATGTCGATGATGACGTGTTTAACATATGTGGGCTCTGAAACAGGGTCGGTATGCTGCTTTAGAGGTTGCGGTTGGGCTTGAGATTGGTGACTCAATGACATCTGCTGTTGACTTAGTAGCTGTTGTCGTTGTTGCTGCGCCTGTGACATCTGCCGAAGTCGTTGTAGCTGCCGCATTTGATGAAGCTGCCGCTGCAGGCTTTGATTTGCATTTTGCTGACTGGATATGCGGGCCTGCGCTAGGTTAACACTGGCTTGACTAGTCAGGAGCTGGCTGTTGTTCTGGCTGGTTTGCTGAAGCAATGAAGGTAATGGAGTTGGTTCTGCTGTTGCAAGTGAAAGTGCTAGCGCGCGTCTTTGCTGTTGTTGCCGCTGAAGGCTTTGAATTGAGTCTAATTGTGGCAGAGATTGCACATCATCTAGATCTTGGTATGAGAGCAAGAGTTTCTGAGCTACTGGATTAAGCACCGCTGTATTTGCAACCGGCAAAGAAGAAGTGGCATTTTGCTGTGGTAGTTGGCTTTGTTGATATGGGAGCTGGGTCTGGCTAGAAAAGAGATGTGGCCAAAGTGTCTTCATAGCCTCTATCTGGATTTCTGATAGACTGTCTAGGTCAGCTGGCACTTGCAGCAAGGGCTTGAGATCGTTGTTGGTTTGTTCTATTTCTTTTGGGTCAGGCTGTTGCTGTAGAACAACAGAATCTCCGGGCACTTGGTAGGACAGAAGAGATGGCATTGATGGTTTTGTACTCCGGGCAGCAGTCTGGACCTGGGAGCCTGTGCTGTCCATACTATTGCTAGTTGCCGTAGTCGGCGTAGAGACAGAGTTCCACATGGGGTGGTTTGCAACCTCAGGCTTCAAAGCTAGCAACGTCGACGCCATGCGACCACGCATGAGCGGGTCAGCAGGAGGGAGGGGATTAGGAAGGGCAGGGCTCATTTTGGGTCGCTTGGCAGATCCCTGAGCCAGGTCATCGGCGAGTCTCGGCCTTTTGAGAGGCGAATCTGAGGTTTGTTGCTGCTGCTGCTGCTGTTGCTGTGGGTTATGTAGCGGAGAGAGCCGTTGGGCTTTCTGCAGTAAAGGCTGTTGAGCGGAGGAATCCACTGTGAATTGAGAAGTACTGGCTGTGGAGTGTTTGGTTAAAGCCAATGCCTCGGGCGTCACCAGCGAAGATTCCGTAAGATTCAAAGGCCTGGAGTTTTGCTGACCTATCAAGTAGGAGAGTTGCTGATTTTGTCCCTGTAGAGTGGCACCTAAATTCATCGAGAACGGGTAAGGGAAAGTCTGAGTAAGGCCTTGAGAAAGAAACTGAGGATATGTTCCGGAGACAGGGGCAAACATAAAGCTTGGCGGGTAGCCGGCAGGCAAGCTTTGCGGGTTAAATTGAGGAAAGCTATGGAAAAGAGCTGGATTAAAGGATTGGGGACTACCTTGAGAGGTGGCTTGAGGGATTGGGCGAGGAGTGTCTTTAGGGGTAGTCTGCACATCTAAATTCTGTGGCAAGAGTTGAGTGGCGGGAACAACCTGAGAAGCCGGAACTGTTTTGATTTTTAGTGACGGTGAGTCGGGCACTGAGTTGGTTGGAGTTTCAATGCCAGTAATAGAGCTTATAGATTCAGGCCGTGCCTTAGGAGAAATACAAGATGTCAAAGATGTAACAGAAGACAATGTGGAAGGCGCTATAGTGGTAGCAGTAGCGGCCATGTTTAGCGGCTGGAGCCGAGAAGGTTGAGTAGATTCGGCAGGCTGAGACGGCTGGAGCTGGATCTGAGGCTGGGGCTGAGGCTGAGGCTGAATACTAGACTCTGCTTGCACCTCATACTGAAGGCTGGGAGAAGTAGATGCTGTTGAAATACTAGTAGAAGTAGCAGCTGTAATTGAAGAAGTTGTGGCCGCTTGCGACGTAACTAAGAGAGAAGCCTGACGAGAGTTGGTCAGATCTTGAGCCACCGGAGATGGAGACGAGCTCAACCGACCGCACTGTGCATGTGGTGGTAGCGACGGCAGATTTTGGCTTTGCGCCTGGGTCTCGGACTGGCAACTGGATACAGGCTGGAGCTGAGTACCCGAAGGGCACTCATAGTCCGAGCGAGGAACTGGGTTGAAAGAAGATAGCGAGTGGATGGATGGTAGCTGAGCAGTGAGATGTAAAGGAGCTTGCCATGTAGAGGGGTGGCAAATGCGATGAACTGACGTACTAGCGGAGGCTATGGGTTCAGTAGAGTGAAGGGTAGAGAAGTTGTCATTGCCATTGGAAGGGACTGGCGATTTAAAGTAGTGTCGCCGCCGCTGGTCATCCATGGCTACTTTAAAAGATCGACAGAAGGAAAGAGAGCATGGTTGATCTAGCCAAATCTCAATTGTGAAAGATAGCCTGTAGACTTTATAGTTTGATATGGCCTGCTAGTAAGGCATCCATTGATTAGGCTCAGGGCCCTAAATAGGCAATGTCAATATATAAGATGCATCATTTCAACGATAGACTATGCAAACACTGGGATATTGATCTACAGATTGAGGGAGGGCCTAGCTCTAGGCAGAGGCAGTCAACCATGGTAGTACAATAATTAGGGTTATTCACTGTTCACAACAGAGACTAAACTATAACACTATTGTGGGTCTAGATTTCTAAAGTAGCCCCACAATTCAGAGCTACAAAAATAGCCTCATGGCTAAGCTATGTGGTAGGCCTTTTTTGGGGCACTGAGTTTTTGGCAAGAATAGGGTAGGAAGCCTTCTGAGCAGCCCTAGCTAGTGCTAAAAGTACAGTGGACCTATAGGGCAGCATAGCCTACCAGCCTTGACTCTCAGCTCTGGGCTCACTATAGCCTTTTTGTCCTTGGCTTGTTTTCCCCTACCATCATCATCACGAGCCCACCACCAAACATCTCCCCTCCTTTCCCTTTCACTCTCTAGCTAATCATACAGAGCTGAACATCGTACGCCATGGCTGTCCCGTTAATCTCAAGCCAAAAGTCTACCGACTTGCAGCTATCCATCCATCCAATCGTACTGCTTAGCATCTCTGATCACATTGCTCGCCATACGCTCCGGCCCATGGCCCAACCACCATTGCCCTTGGTTGGTCTACTAATGGGCTTTCAGGAGGGTTGCAAGGTGTCGATCAGCCGTACATTCGACATTGCCGTGAAGAGCTCGCTCGAGAATGTCCCGGGAGAGTGTCACATTGATAACGAGGTGTTGTCCTTTTGTGATCAGCTCCGTAAGTTGCCCCGCCCTATCATAGGATGCTGCCTGACTCCTCTGCTACTCTATCCCATGTAAAGTCCTTCACCTAACTTTGCCCAGAGTCTGACACTCACGTCGTCGGCTATTACACGATCCTTCCGCGTTCCGGCCCTGATCACGGCGTTCTCGCCATGCACGAGAAACTCAGCCGCAAATTCCCTGACCGCGACTTGCTGCTGCTTGCCTTCCACCCCGACGAAGATATCGGAAGCACGAACATCCTGCCCATCACTATCTACGAGAGCCGGCTGCTAACTAGCGCTGGAGTCTCGGTTGATGCTAAAGACAATGATGTAGTCTTATCTGGGACAGATGAGGCCGCCCCGGCCATCACCGCTACAGCACCTATGCAGCGCCAATTCTACGAAATCCCACAGTACACCGTTGTCACTAATGATGCTGAGATGATTGGTATGGACTTTGTAGCCGCCGGCGGTGGCAACGCTAAGGCTGTCACCAAAGTCGATAACGACGGTGTCAAGTCCAACGCACAGAGCACTCTGATTAAGGTTAAAAAACTTGCAAACAAGAACAAGGACATGGACAAAGAAAAGGCCAAAGGGAAAGAAGCTGATATAGGCGAAGATGCCGCCTTGCAGCTAACTCGGGATGAAGAGGATGTTATTGCGGCTCTCAAAACCAAGGCTAATGCTATTCGCATGCTTCAAGCCCGCGTCAAACTGCTAGCCAGCTACCTCAGCTCACTTCCAGAGTCTTTTGTCTCAACCGGCATTGTCCCCACCGACATCCCCAGCACCAATTCGACACCCGACCACAACATACTCCGGCAGATCCAAGCGGCAGTTGTGCGTCTTGGTCTCGTCGTGCCGTCAGATGTCGATGCATTTAGTGCCGAGCTGGCCAATGAAGAAACTTCGATAGCTACGGTCGCTCTTATCAATGACATGGTACAGGCCGCTTATGAGAGTCACTTAGCCAACCGTAATTTTGTAGCTGCTGACACCTCATCCGCTTCTTCTATGGGCCGGGGGAAGAAGGGGCTCGCTGTCCAGGGAAACACGCCGCTTTCAACGGGGGTTGGCCGTGGTCGGGGTGCCGGGAGAGATTTGGCAGTGCATATGCGAGACTAGAAAGATGAGTTATGGGTACCAATGTAAGAGGGGCTGATTAGGCCGGGCCTGAGCCTTCTGTGTTTTTCTTTTCTTTTTGCTTATTGGATCGAGCTGGGGCGCTTCATCATGATTTTTGTTGTCTGTCTTTCTAGCCGCTGTCTTTCTTGTTCTGGAGTTGGGCGTTTTGGAACATCATCCCGTAGCATTGAACTTTCTCTCTCCCTATTTACTCTCTTCTTTTGCCTTTTTAATGCGCACGCTTAAGCCACATCCTCATCTTGCATTCTTTTCTCGTCGCTTTCGTTACGGCCAGCACTACCTCTCATGCCTCGCTTGGTACGTAGTAGTCTTCTACTAGTTGTAATCCAATGCTGTCTTTGCTCTGTCTTGCCTAGTCGTGTGGTTTCTTCTGCACACACTCAACACTATCTCTCCCTAAAACGTGCTTGCTGCCAGCCTGCTCGCCGCATTCCGTGCATCTAGCCTATTGTCGTCATCTTCTCCACCTAGCAATGCGCTCGTCACACCTCCATGGGCGCCCACCCCACTATCTACTCCATCCTCCTCTGGCCCACTTCCCGGGGTCACACCGCCTGCTCCACCTATACCAGCACCAGGGCCCGCAAAGGAGCCGCTGATGTTGCGCATAGTCGGATCCGAGCGGCGCGGAATCCCGCTCCAGGCATCACCCTTGGGGCCCTGCGATGGCGCGGGGCCAGCACGGCGCACTGGTGGATGAGCTTCACGGCCAAGCCGGCTCAGGCCACCAGACGAGTCAATAGCGCGGATATCGGGACGAACGGACTCGAGCATGGCTAGGATGCGTCGTTCAGCCTCAATTTCGCGAAGCGTGAACTCACGCACACTAAGACGCAGGTCAGCAGCTGAGCGGGCGATCCACTTGCGCTGTTCGTGAACGAGATTGCGCGTAACACGTGTGGTTTTTTGAAACAGGTGAGTCTCAAGAGCACGGGCTTCGTCAAGCGATGCAATGGCCTCATCAACCTTTTCGCGACGAACGCTGGAACTGGCTTTCAGCCGATCAGCGGCGGCAAGTCGGCTACGTGTCTGTTCTTGCGCTTGGAGAAATTCACGGATGAGGATTTGCCTGTTAGTGAGGGTTTCCTTGACAATAAAGGAATCCTGCGAATGGTACTGAAAGGGATCACCAAGAGTCGTTGCCTCGGCTGTAGCTTGGGCAGCATGACAGTCGCCGACAGTTTGCACAATCTTGCCGAATTTACGGTAGGCATTGGCGAGACCCTGGTGAGGTTCTTGGACATGCATGGCACCGATTTTGACGCCAAAGTCAGACTCAGCGAGACCTAGGCCTAGAGGTGGAGGCGGTCGTTCCTAGTCAGCAAACTCCCAAGTTCAAGATGAAGGCTTATTAACAAGCTTAGCGTCAACTCCCACTTACCTCTTCGGGCTCTGACTAGCTTGTCAACCTTGTGCCCAGCATCCATTGTCCCTAGATAAAAAAGCTTAACAGCCGGTCGAGCATATGACAGCTCGGGTGTATCGTCGGGCGGTGGTGCAAACTGTTTGAGGATCTTGCGACGCACGCCCGTGGCCGGCTGTTTAATGCGCACCATGGGACTATAGCCAAAGTCGCTCTCTACGAAGAGCACCATTTCATCGTCGCGCATGAGGACATCGTTGCTGCACACCACATTGAGCCAGCGCTGCATCAGTGCTTTGACCCGTGCCTCGTCTTCGCTCGTTCCAGCACCGGCTGACGTGCAGGCTGGTGGAACTGCAGGTACCAGGGCCTCGGGATTTGCTGAGATTAGATGCTCAGCAAGCTTGACGAATTCGGAATGCAGACGGCGGACGTCGCGGTACTGAGTAGTGCGGTAACGGGTGAGATTGGTCTGTGTAGCGGAGGGTTAGTGTTTTTAACACCGTTAAAGACAAATCGCACGCGAAGGGGTAGCAGGAAGGAGAATAACGCACGTAGACATCAAAGCGCAGAATTGGGTCCTTTTTGCCTGGTCGCTCCAAGCCTGTGATCTTGGCCGTCAGTCGGAATTGTTGCTGTTGCTGCGCTTGTGGTTGCTGCTGCTGCTGCTGCACTGTTGTTGCTTGGCCACCTGTTGTACTACTGCCTAGTTTTGCCGAACCCTCAGCTGCCGCACGTTGCTGTTCCTGTGATTTAACCGGCGTGGCGGGAGGCACGTCAAGCGCTGGGACTGCAGCAGATGACGTCTTGTCTGGAGCCTCACTTGCAACAGCTGTCTGATGGTCTACATCTAGCACCTGCTCCCGGAACCCGCCGGTGTCTTCGGCATCAGAAAAGCCACCACCGACAACATTAGAAGCCGCCGAGACATGGGCCGGGTCATAGCCAAACATGCCTTCGTCTCCAATAGCCGCAGCGGCGCTGAAGCCGCCCGTGGCGGCCTGTGGCGAGTCATCGGCAGCAGTAGCCCATGGAGAAGAAGCTCCGGGAGCCGGGTCAGCTATGCCCCATGGTGAGGAATCAACCGGGTTATCAGGGTTATGTAGCGGGGGCGTGTAGTCCATTGCAGGAGAGCCAAAAAGGGAGTCGTTTATCTTGGTCGGTTTGGGGGTGTTGTGAAGTGGGGGATCGTGAGTGGTGGATCGAAAGGCCGCAAATAAAAGCGCAAGCGTGCAACTCGAACAAAGGCCTGCGCAAGAATTGAATAACAGAAATATCGCTAGCTCTAGGCGTAAAGAGACTTTTAGTCAAGTGCTTTCGGTTTGTCCTGCGTCGTATTGCTTTTTTCCACTGCTTAACCTTTGGCTTTTACTGCTTAGTTCGTTGTTTGTCCCCAAGAGTTGGTGATGGAGCTTCAATACTAAATTGCATATTAAAAGCGGGGCACATCCTGACACTATGGTCGACGATTGTGTGATTGGCTAACTCCCTAATATAAATGGAGACCACATACTCGCGCTGTCGTCATTGACCGCCAAAGCTTCTCTCACTAGTTGTTATGCAGCCCTAATAACCCTAGTGTACAATTAGAGCTTCTTCCCAAGGTATATATACAAATACAGTTACATCTCCTTTCTCTTTCTATTCCTCCTCTTCAACACCTTTTACTCTTAGCACGTCCACACGCCTACCATGCCGTCTCTCCGGCCTTCAACCAGGTATCCGTCCTTGACGCGCACCCGTTCAACAATGGCCGGATTCTTGCCTTCCTCTGCCGCCGTCACGCCTGCTCCGCAGTCCCACTGTCGGCCCTCAACCTTGTCGTACACCTTGACCACATCCTCTCCAGCAGCGCTGACAATGCGACGCGTATCAAACATCATGCTAGTGATAGGCTTGTCGTACGCAAAAGCGTCATGAATAGCGCCTGTGCGCAGATCCCATATCTGTAGTTTTAGTGTTAGTTAAAGAGGAGTTCTTGCAGGTGGGTGACTATCAAGTCATATCATGCGCTATATTGATGTCCTGTGTTCGGTAGACTTACCCGAATGCTTCGGTCCATGCTTCCCGTGACTAGATATACATCGTCAAACTGCAAGCATGTAACGGCACCTGTATGGCCCATCAAACTGCGGTGGACTTGCCCGCTCCGTAGGTCCCAGAGCCGGACCATCCCATCAGCTGTGCCACAAGCCAAGGCAGATTCGAAAACCTGCAGAGCACCGACAAAGTCGGCGCTAGGAGTCATTGCCCGGCCGGTCTGGATCCAGCCATTATCCGAGCCCAGTGTAGCTGATGCTTGGGTGGCTGCCCACATGACGTCGAGGGTTTGCACGCAACGGCCTTTCTCTAGGTCCCAATGACGAATAGTCTTGTCTGCCGAGCCCGAAACAAGGACATCGCCACGGAAGTGGAGCGCGGTGATTTCATCAACATGTGACTCAAGAGTGTACAACGGGCAATCGGCCATGCTGCCTTCTGGAGGGTCTACGGGTTCGTCGTCGGGGTTTTCAAAGGCGATGCCGTCGTCCTCATCGCGGCCAAACTGGCTGCCCTGAGGGTCGTAGTGAGCCTTGCTCATATCCCACAAACGGATAGTAGCGTCGACCGAGCCGGTGGCCAGTATATTGTCTTCAATTTGAAGGGTGCGCACAGAGGCCGTATGGCCATCTAGAATGCCAATGCAACGACCGGCATTCAAGTCCCAGACCTTAAGCGAATCGTCGAGAGCAGAAGTCACCATGAGGCCAAAGGGCGTGTCAAAGTCAAGGGCGGTGATGGTATCCTGGTGAGCACGGAACTCTTTGATAGTTGAGCCTGTCTCAAAGTATTCGTGGAGGACAGGCATCGATTTCCGGCGGATGGTGCGGGGCTTCTTCGATCGTGAAGTTGTTGAAGCTGCTGACGAGTGAGGATGTGGCAATTTATCGTAGACGGATTTAGACATAAAGCCTGAGGATATAGATTCGTCGTCAGAGCCGACGAGGTCGCGTTCTGAGCGGGTAGGTGAGTTGGCGCGCTTAAGGGCGTCTTGTTCAATGAGGCCTTCGGTGACATGTATTCTGGTTTCAATATCCATGACTGGGAGAGGAAGAGTGTCAGCGACAAGAGACAGGGGAAGGCAAGGAAAAGAGAAACTTACTATCGTGCTCTAGCAGTGCCTCGTCTTGCTCTAGAGAAGCCAATCGCTCCATTAATATGCGACGCATGCCAGCCAGGTTGGAAATTTTGTTGTCAATCTCACGGATCTCGCATGTGGCCATGTTCTTGCGCACACCTAACATTTCGAAGTCGTGGGTCAAGGATGCCTTGTCTCGTTTCATGGCCATGAGGGTCTGTGGCGAGTAAGGGTCGCCACTGTCTTCGGCGTCTCGAAGCAGCTTGCGGGAGCGTTCTAACCTCCCCTTTCGTGATAGTCTGCTTGCCCCGCTAGCACTGCCCATCTTGTTGTCCTCATCTTCAGCCATTTCGGGGTGGCTAGCTTGGAAGCCCTGAAACAGCGAGTATGTGTTGTTGTCGATCTTGGGGATGTTACGCAGCATTTCGTCGGACAGGGTGGTGAGGGCGCGGTGTTGGATCTCCCTCCTGGAGAACTTGCTCCGGACCATGTCAGTGGGAGTAGTCCGGGCGAGAGCGAAGACGCCACGCTGGATGCTGGGCTTGGTCAACTGTTTGTGGACCTGAGTCATAGCAAGATGGTAGTGCGAGTTGACGCCTGAGCCAGACTCGCCAGTGCCAACACCGGACAAGTTGGCAGCCATAATGTGGCTGGCAGTAGTAGAGACTTTGCGACCGAAGCTTTCGAGACCGCGGGTCTAGAGGAGGATTAGCATTGGGCAAGGCCAACCCAGCCTCGGGTTGGAAGGGAGTTGTACTCACGGAGATCAAGGGGGCGTCATCCTCGGCGACTTCATCGGAGAACCCATTGAAAGGCGACTCCGACATTGAGGGCAGCAAAGGGAGGATATGGTCGTCGACCTGCAGCACCAGATGGCGGGTCTAGCCAGCCAGGGGAGGGGGGTGTATGTGTGATGTGATGTCTTGATACTTCCCAGGGCTGTTGTGGTATAGGCACAAGGCACGGAAACGGGGCACAAGAGCTTCAAGCTCAAGCTCAAGTTCAGGCTCACAAAATCCAAGAAGCGAGATTTGGCACCGAGAGCGAGGGAAAATGGAGAGGGGGAAAAGAGCGGGAAGAGAGGGACGAAAAGAAGTCTTAGAGAAAAGGTATCAAACTATGTGCAGGAAACTGTGGGGAGGGGGAGAGCAAAGACAGACAGCAGCTAAGAATAGCAAGAATTGTTTAATATAAGAGAGTAATCGAAACAGGAACAAAGAATGGTTCCCTTCTTTTTGGGTTGGCCAAGTAGAAAATCATAGGCAATGTTGTCGTTGAGCTGTCGGCTGGTCTGGGCCTGTTCTGTCTGCGATAAGCTTTTGCTGCTTGTAGTCAAGATAGCCAGCCTCGCCTCTTAGTATGACGTATGTCAGGCGTGACATAGAAGCACAAAAAGACGGGAAAAAAATCGCCAAAAATTAGACTTTGCAAACAAACTAATAGGCTCAGCTCATGTGTGTTGTGCGCCATAAATCGTCATTAATCAAGAGAAGGCTGAGGTCGTGTTTGAGCATCAAACGAGCAGCAATCTTGGTTGCTTGGAAGCTTGCAGACAAGGCTGGCCAATCACAGACCGTGGCTTTATAGTGGCTCGGCTCCTCCCCGCCTTACCTTTTATGCTTTTTTTTGTGTACACGCCGAGCTTTGCCCCTCCACTTACTGTTGTGCTTACAGCCCTTCGCCTATTGTATTGCAGATTTACGCCATACAGGCTTGCATTAAGGGACAGATGCAGATGCAACTTGTTACAGGAAGCACTGTAGTGGGACCAGGGGGGCCTGAACAGGCTACTGGCTCAGCTAGGATGCCCTATCTATGATACTAGCCGTCCTGCAGCAGCCTAAGTTTCCCTATGCTCCTCTAGCTGAAAGCCTTGGGGCACCGACCGACAAGAACCGGGGCTAAGCGACTTTTCCAATCGCCGTGACTCAAACGTGTCTCTTCTGCATGCTTATAACATCATATCTCTGCCCTCCGGCATTCCTTTTTGTCCCTTCTCTCTCGCTTGCCAGCTTCTTTTCTTTACCTTTACCCTTGCACTCATACGCATTACGTCTCGCTACCGTGTCTCGCTTTCTTTGCTTACATCTAGGCCAGACCTGCCATCAGCTGCAACTCTATTCATGTCCCTCAATCTCGGGCCACTAGCAACCGCATCCCATGCCGATATCATCAACATGGATTTCCTAATGGACCTTTCGGATGCCGAAAAAGCTCTGAACCTGGACCAGATCCGCTTCCAATTGATGTAAGCGGGCTCTTTCTGCAGTCTTTCTCCCCTCTCCTCTACTGACACCTCCTCCAGTCGTCTCGAAGACACCATCGCCTTCCACCTGATCGAGCGCGTGCAGTTTGCCCTCAATTCTAACATTTACATACCCGGTGCTGTGAAAATCCCCAACTCCGACTTGAGTTTTATGGATTGGTATCTGTGCGAACAAGAACGTCTGCAGTCGCTCATCCGCCGCTACGAATCGCCAGACGAATACCCCTTCTTCCCTGATGCGCTGTCGCCACCGATTCTCAAGCCGCTTAATTACCCGCGTATACTGCATCCCAACAACGTCAATGTCAATGATAGGATCCGTGTCTTTTATGCCCAAAAGTTCCTGCCAAAGGTGTGCCGTAGTTTTGACCGCGAGGACCGTGGTGCTAGCCAGGAACACTACGGCTCATCAGCTACCTGTGACATTGCTTGTCTGCAAGCTTTATCACGTCGTATACACTTTGGAAAGTTTGTTGCGGAGAGCAAGTTCCGCTCTGAGCGTGCGCGCTTTACTGCTTTGATCAAGGCTGGCGATCGGGAGGGAATTGGTGCTGCCATCACTAATGCTGCCGTCGAGAAGCAAGTACTGGAGAGACTCCGGCTCAAGGCATTGACTTACGGGACTGATCCATCCAAGCAGGAGAGTCAGACTAAGATCAACGTCGATGCTGTTGTGTCCATGTACAGTGATTTTGTGATCCCGCTGACCAAGGATGTCGAGGTTGAGTACTTGATGCAGCGTTTGGAAGGCGATGATCAGGTGTAGAGAGTAGAGGAAAGGGGGTGCAAAAAAGGGAGCAGGAGAGTTGCCTACTTTTCCTCGCCTACTAGAGCTATGCTGATTTGCTGTTCATCATTTTGCGTTGTATTTTGTTTCATTTCTGCCATTGTAAAACATTTGTCGTATTTTAGGCACCATACAGAAAAACCATCATCCACCAAAACGGTCCTTCCCCCCTGCGTTATGATACATTTTGACTGTCGTCTGTCTCTTTTCCCCCTCCCACCCTCCTTACTGTGACTTGACATACGCCTCTGCCGCTTGTACCGCCCCCGGAAACTTGGCCGCCTCGATAAGAATCATGTGGCCTCTCGTCTTGATGCCCATCTCCTGGAAGGCCCGTTTACTATCGGCCACAGAATCCTCCTCCTTGGTAAAATTGAAGCTTCCATGCGCTAAAGCGTGCTTCTGTAGCACCTCGTCCTCGGGATGGAAGAAGAAAAAGGCACCCGCATCCTCCTTGGCCTTCTTCTTCTTACGCTCCGCTTCCACCAGCGTCGACTCTACTTCGCTGTATACCTTGCTAACAACGAGGTAGTGAGTGAACTTATATGGCTCTCCATCCTCCACGGCTGCTTCTACCTCATCGATCAGCATTGAGTACATTGGCGGTGCAATCTCCGCCGGCATGTTAACCAGTCTCTCAGAAAAGACGATTGCCACCTGCGCGCCCGATGCAGGGCCAAGCAGCGAGATGACAGGCGCTAGAGCTGCATTGGTGCCGGCCTTTTCGCTCAGGTAAGCCACCAGGCTAGCCATAGGGGCTTTCGCGGCGTGCTCATGTGCGTTAAGTGCTGTCATCATGGCGTATGGGTCTGTGCTCTTGCCGTCGACCTTGACAGTTGAGCCGATAGTGTTTTGCGTGAGAATCATCTCGGCTAGACCGGAAATATCTTGTAGAACGGCGTCAACATCAAAAAGTTGTCTAAGCAAACTCTTGGTGCCGTGGTAGTCGATCTCTGAGTCAAAGTTGAACCATTCAAAGTCGACGTTGACAACGTCGAAGTCCTGTGTAGATAGAGTTAACCATTGGAAGCCTAAGGCATGCCATGGACTTTACTTACCTCATCATCTGAGCTCTCATCATTCCCTTTCATCTTGGCATCGTGAGAGGCAATGGGCTCATCTTTAGAGGAGGCTTCGTGGCTTCTCTTCTTACCCATGATTGTGGTGTGTGCGTGTCTAAGTCAGACGCTGTAGACGAAATATAATATGGAGAAGAGAAAGATGAAGCGCTTTATTGCTTGGTTGTTTGCTTATCACACTGTCTTGAGATCGGCGAGTTTGCTAGTTGTTTATTCAAGGTGAAGGTAAAAAAAATATTTTCCCCACTAAGACACAGGATACCTGTAAATAGCCTGTTGCTATAGTGTAATTGCAGGTACCCTGTACATCATGCATTTCGGTGAGCTAACCGAAAAAGCAAGCATTAACCCTAGACTCGGATTTTTGTTTGTCTGTGTGTAACATAAAACCTTTGTGTTACCCCAGAGCTAACTACACATTATCATTACTCGTGATTCTCTAGTTTCTTGCACATTATACCACGCGAATTACATTATAATTACTACTTAAGCTATAGTCAGTTTGAAGAGGCAAGTATACACAAGAAAAAGCAACCAAAGGAGCTCCAACTGAATCCTTCGATATTACACATGACGCATTTGCTCCTGTCGCTTCTCTCGACTGTGACTTTTCGTTTTGGCCGGCCTGGCCTTAGGTGCATCAGGGTTGGCCGTTTTAACGCTCTTCCACTGCATGAACAACGCGCTGATGAGCGTTCCACAGCACAGCATGGCACCAGCAAAAAAGATGCGCGTACAGGCGTGGTTGTACGCCTCGGCAACCTGGCTCTGAAACTCTGGTGCCACAAGATCACGTAGATGTGTGGCACCCTCGGAGACGACGACGCGATCGCTAATGCCAGGGATTCCACGAAGCCGTTCTCGAAGCAGGTTGCTGAGGATAGACTGGCCAACGGACACAAAAATTGCAGCACCGAGCTGCTGTGAGAAGAAACTTATGGCGATACCCGTCGATACATCTTCCTTAGGCATGACGGTCTGCACAGCAAGGTTGACAGTCTGCATGCCAAAACCGAGACCAAATCCGGCGAGAAACTGGAAGGCTATCCATTTTGAGCTAGATGTATTGGGATTGAGCGTGCTTAGAAAACCCTCGCCGATGGCCATGATGATAGGACAAAGGATCATAGAGGGAACATAATAACCAAATTTTTGGATTCCGATGCCAGAAATGACGCTAGATATGATCATAGAAAGCATAAGCGGAATGGTGTAGATTCCGGAGTTGACGGGACTGACATGTTTGACAGTTTGAACTGGAACTGGGGTTAGCACAAGTCTAGAAAACGCAAGGACACAAGTAAGAATAGAGTAGGACAAGAGGACTTACACCACAGCGGCACATAGTATATGGCCATCATCATACCACCCGAGAGAAAGAGCATGAAAAATGCACCGGCCAACATAGATCGCTGGCAAATTATGTGACGTGGGACTGTCGCGGTCTTGGGTATGACAATCTGCACAACTGCAAAGGCGATAAATGCCACGGCGAACACAGAAAACAGAAGGATAATGCGCCAATTGTTCCATTCATACTGGGAGCCGCCCCATTGCAACGCAAGCAACAGCGAGACAATGGACGGGATGAAGAATAGCGTACCAATGGGGTCGAGTCGCATGATGTGCTGCCAGAGAGGCACGGGCGGGTGATCAGTGTGGTGGTTCTGAAGGAGAAACAGAAGGAGAATAAAAGCAATACCGCCAACAGGTAAGTTAATCCAGAAGCACCATCTAAAGGTGTGTTAGCAGGCACACATTACAAAGTGAGAGCTTATGGGCATGCGCAGATACCTACCTCCAGCTGATGGCTTGGGTAAAGCCTCCTCCAACCAATGGCCCAATCACGGATGATATGCCAAACACCATACCAAATGCAGCTTGAAACAAGGGCCGACGAGGCAACGGGACCATTGGAATCATGACCATCATAGATCCCGAAAAGATACCAGCTGACCCGACACCAGCCACAGCACGCCCGATGATGAAAGTCACTGAAGTCGGGGCAGCTGCGCAAATGACAGACCCGACCTCAAAAATTATAATGGTTAGGAGATATGTCCTACCGCGCTAAGTATTAGAAGTGGACACCACGTGCGACCATGATTGTGTAGAGAGAGTTGGGGGGGGGGGGGGGGGGTTGACAGATTCGTATGCTATAGACGATGATGGTTACTTACCACTTGACATTATAAAACTTGTATATACGACCAAATAGTAGTTGCGAGGCCGCTGATGTCAACATGTATGCCGAACCATACCATCCAATATCGCTCTGTGTACGGAACGCATCTGTCATTTTGGGAATTGCCGTCGTCAGAATTGTGCGGTCTAGTGCGACCAGAAAGATAGCCACAAAGTTGGACACAATGATGAGCCAGAAACGCAATGATTTGGGAGATAACGTCTGGGCTTGTGCCCCTGGAACATCTGCTGGAGATACAGGGCCAGTCGCAGGCGGCGGTTCGGACGCATCCGTCGAGCCCAATGGACTCGCTGGCAAGCCGACATCTTTAAAGCGATGATGAGGCAATGAAATGGAGCTTTCGCTGTCTTTGTAGTGTGATGGGATGTGAGGCATGTCTTTCGATGCATCGTCTTGACTAACGAAGCTGACTGCAATGGTGGGTGCTGTTGAATAACGCTCGGGCATGCTGGACATGGTTCGGCCACTGATGCTATGGTCGTGAGTTAAAACACTGGTAGAACTGTTTTTAGGGTTCTGTGACTGTATGACTCTAGAGATAGGAAGTTCTTGAGGCAGAGAATCACAAGGGCCGGGCATGTAGTCGCTTGTTGGTAGCGAGGCCGAAGAATCCCGCAGGCTGGAAGGCGGGATTTTGTGGGAAGTCATGGCGGGCAAGAGAGGTCTAGATTATGGCAAATAGGAGAAGGTCAAGGATAATTCTGCCAGATTTACCAGACAGGAAGCTTGGCTGATAACAATAGTAGGAATGGCAATGATACCCAATTGCTAGGACTTCAACAATGTATGCAGCCCACTGCAGAAGCGAGAGGTCGGGTTGAGGGGAGAAGTCAGGAGTAGAAATTGAGGAGAGAAGGGGAGCCAACGTTAATGAAAGGGCGTATAGTGTTGAACATATATCAGCAGCCGGGTCCGGATCAGGTCCTGGCCAAGACATACAAGACACTAGCTGGGAGACAATCTGACCCCAAGCATGACAGGGCAGCCAAGCAATTAAGCCAAGTCAATCATCGCCTCGACTTGAGGGCATGGTTTCTGAAAGTAACCTGAGTCACTCGGCCCAACAAATACAGGGCAACATAGGAGTCAGCTACTATAGAAAAGGGAGGATAAGGCCGGGCTGAGCCAGAATCATACGCCAAGGAAGCTTTATGGGAGTTTTTTTTAGCATATTTTTTCTTCCAGGTTATCTAACGACAATCTGCTTTGCCTTTCCCCTCGGAGGTCCTATTGATCCCTTTGCTGCAAATGGGCTTTGCCCTGAACTTTCGACACTCCTATAAATGACTGTTGTACGGGGGTACGAAAGTACGAGTGTACGAGACGAAGGGCCAGCCCCAATGGTTCGTAGTATGGCGAAAGCTTGACTGTGACCTTGGATGTACAAGAGCGGATACTTTGCTGCACACATCACATGGGATGGCCACTTGGTAAACCGTTAGTTAGATTTAGTTATCGCCCTCTAGGCAGAAACAGACTCCTTTGTCCTGTGGCTGATGTCTGCAAGATTATGTCTAGGGTCGATATATCAAGCCACATGGAAAGGTCGGGAGCCGATGGGGCCGATGTAGGTGTTGACTACGTCACTAAGCAGCAACGTCACAGCGTAGACAAAATTGGGATGAAGGCTATGTTCAACTTCCAAGGCAAACTACTCATAAGACAAGTCCATAAAAGGCTATGCTTGTGCTTCTGTGGTTGACTTGAAAAGCAGCAAGAATAATTTTCCGTGTCTAGAATGGCACAATAAACAAACGCCATGGCCATAGGCCATGTAGATAGGTCGATGGACAGACAGCTAGAGATGCTAGAGCTAGGACGTAGAAGTCATAAGAAGATGAGAAAGAATGAAGGGGAGGGCTCTCGTCCCAAGAAACAGGCAACAGAACAACAAACAACTGAGGCTCAGTCACATTCTTACCAGCGGTCAGATCCCAGACCCCAGTCAGGACAGTAGCACATCAACAACGCTCCGTTATAAGGAAATCTTGTCAAGCGGTCTTGGATCTAACATTGGCATGTGAAATCACCCGGTGGGGAAGTCCGAGCACATTGCTCGTATAAGTCATATTAGGGTTGTTCTCACTGACATAGAGTTCAAGGTAAGCTTATTTTTGCCTATGTCTAGGACAAGAACATAGAACATGGTCAGTTTTTCAAGGATCAAAGTCAATCACGTAAAGTGTTGCGGATTTCGGGAAGTGCGTTCATTCCGCTGCAGAAACTTTGTGCCTTTGTGCTCTATCTAGATAAGTCCAAACCCTGAGTCACGTGCAACACAACAGGCATCGGTGGACTGGCTTGGGAGAGCATTCCAAAAAAGGCCATAGTGACACCCCACTTAAAAGTCGCGACTCAACGCGTTTTGTTGTTGTGCAAACGCGTCTGGATAGGGAGGAGCAGAAAAACTGTGACTGCGAGTCGCGACACACCGACTGATTTAATTGCCTTGAAATCTTGATCCTTCAGGCTAGATAGAGAAACGGGCTTGAATTTCATAGTTTTTGGGGCTCCACTACGGCGATAGACCACTGTAGCGACCTAAAATATAGAGGCTAGATGCAAGCTTTGCAGGCTTGTTGTATAGCTGCATAGAAGCTCTGTAGGGGGTTTTGCGAGGCTTTGACACCTAAAGGCTGGCATGCACACCGTTGTGTTTCTTCTGTACTTCCTCGTTTCCCCTCACCTCGAACTTCGTGAAAGTTGTCTTGAGATGCCTGTGCTGGCAGTGACAATCTTTTTTTTGTTTCCTACATTTACACTCTCTATTTTCTTGATGCAGTAAACTTTGCTCCCTGTTGAAATTGCGTCCCATTTATTAACCCTCTTTGCGTTTACACGACCTCTGGCAATACACGGCAAAGCGGCAAGCAAGACATCTCCCCTCGATCCAACACCCACGCCCACACTCACTCATAGGCACAAATACATCACATGCTCGGTGCCTCGTCCGCTCGTTGCTTATCATGTATCTCCCACGATCGCTCCTCTCAAAACTCTACGTCCACCTGCAAAGATCTCGACATCCGCTCTCTCCACCCGTCCTCATTCTCGTGGCCCTCGAGCCTGATGCTCTTTGTGCCTGTCGCATATTGACACGCATGCTCAAGCATGACTACATCCAGCACAAAATCCAGCCCATTGCGGGCTATGCCGACCTTGAGAAGGCTGGACAGGATCTTGTGGCGCCTATGATGCAGTCGCGGGGCGGTAGTGGTGGTGTGGTGGTTTGTTTAGGTGTCGGCGGCATGGCTGATATGGGGTCCGTTCTGGGACTGGAGCCCGAAGATGACACGGCTTCCTATAGTGGAGTTGAGGTCTGGTTACTTGACTCGCACCGGCCGTGGAATCTGTCTAATATCTTTGGTGGCTATCCATCCGAAGTCTCTTCGTCAGACCCGGGACAAGCCATGCAACAACCACCCCCCGGGGTCGACGCTGGCAAGATCAGCCATTCATACCGCCCTGGAACCGGCGGAATAATTGCATTTGATGACGGCGATATCGATGATTTGCTCTCTAGCGAACAGGAGGCATACACGGCTCTGGTCAACATGCCTGAAATCGATGAACAGGATCTAGGTAATTCGGACGAGGACGACAGCGACGACGAGATTATGGAGTCTGCCTATGCAGGACAAAAGCGCAAAAGCTCTGATGTGCACTTTGACGATGACGATAGCGACGATGACGACCGCCCACGACAGCGACGGCGAAGTAATTCCTCGACGCCCATCCCAATCCTCGAAAAACCGACTGGCCGTGGTCTCATGATTGCTAGAAGCTCCCAGAGCCTTACGATCCCCGGCAGTGACCCATTTACAATGCCAAGTGGTGCGCAACCACAGAAAGGCCCGTCAGCCCGAGCACTTAAGCGGCGACTGGTGCGCATGCGCGACGAGAAAGAGGCGGTAATCCGTAAATACTACAGCATGGGCTCTTCATTCTCAGATCCCATTACGTCAACAATGTATGCACTTGCCTCCGAAATGGGCCGTGAAGACAACGACTTGTTGTGGTTCTGCATTGTTGGGGTCTCGTCAATGGAAATGTACGGCCGATCGTCTGCGGGTCTGGCGGCCCCGGTTCGTGGAAAGGACAGCGTAGTCTCAGGGTGGCTTGGTGTGCGCGGTGCACGTATCCGACAAGTTTTACGTGACGAGGTCAGGCGTCTCAACCCCCCTGACGTCTTGGGCGTGGCATCGCCCGAAGAAAAAGGCATCATCCCTACGACGGCACGCAGCCCCGAAGACAACGGTATTCGTCTCTCACCCGAGCCCAAGTTTCTGCTCATCCGCCACTGGAGCTTGTACGATAGCATGCTACACTCTCCATACCTGTTCTCGCGACTGCGTACGTGGAGTGAGTCGGGAATTAAGAGACTGCACAAGTTGCTGGCCAAAATGGGCGTGAGCCTGGTGCAATGCAAGCAAAGCTACGTGCACATGGACATGACACTCAAAAGGGACCTACGACAGAAGCTACTAAAGTATGCGGCACTGTACAATTTAGAGGAGATGGTGCCATCCCTTGAGACGGATGGCAAGGACCGCGCTGGTGCCAAGGACGGCTGGGGCTTTGTGCGCAGCTGGGGCTGGAAGGCCACTTTAAGTGCACAAGATGTGGTGGTTATCCTGGGCGCATTGCTAGAAATTGGCAAGGATCGTGAAAGGCAAGATAAACAGCCATACTATGGGTCTTCGCACGCTGATGAGGACGTGGATGGCCAGGCGCGCACAGACGAATGGATTACGCGGTTTTGGCAGGCGTATGATGCACTTGAAGAGTAAGTGGCAATTTGCCATCTTTTGGAAAGGGGCAAGATGAGGGGGGAGGGGGAGAGAGTAGGAAGAGGAAGTGAGCAAAAAGACATTCATGGACTACTGCTAACATGCTATAGTGTCGACGCCCTCAAAGCTGGCCTCTCCACAGCACAATATCTTCATCGAGCCATATACCGTACTGGCACATCCCTCATTAACAAGAGACAAATTAAGCATCTACGCGCCTTTCGGCTCTGTGTAGTCAAGGACGGCGCAGATGTTGAGCTATTTACACACCCTGCTGCGCTTACTAAACTGGCACTCTGGATCGGCGAGGCTTTGACAGAGCAGGAGCGCGACCAGCTAGGCAAGCTCTCGCACAGCGGGCGTGGCACGCCACTTGTAGCGGCTAGCCTAGACGAGAAACGAGGCGTGTACACAGTTGTGGGCACGGGTGGTGGCGGAGGACCGGACACGGCGTTCCTTAACCGCGAAGCGGCCCGGAAACGTGCGGAACAGCGCGAACGCAAAGCGGCTGCCCGGGAGGCCAAAAGACTAGCTAAAGCCAAGGCGTGTGAGGAGAAGCGGGCGGCGCGACGAGAAGCGGCAGCGAAGAAAAAAGCAGAGAAGGCTAAGGAGCAGGGTGGACAAGAGGATGATGGTGATGGCGATGGCGATGAGGAGCTTGACACCGAGTCAGAGGGGTCAGAGTCGGAGTCGGAAAGCGAAGATGAGGACGAGGATGACATGGAGGCATCGCAGGAGCGGGGGTATGGGTTGAATAAGTTTGGAGCGGCATTTCAGGAGGTGATTGCCGAGACGAATGCACGTGTGCGAGTGGACAGCTTTGAGCATTCAGTAGTGGAGGTTAAGAAAGAGGATTTGGGCAGCTTTCTGGAGACATTGAGCATGAAGGCAGTGATTGGGTAAGCGAGGGAGGGGGACTGCTAGACATGCACACACGCATACACACACACACACACACACACACACACACACACACACACACATATATATATATAGACACAATGTCACGATGCATCACGACGATGAAGCACTATTTTGCTTCTAGCTGCTTGGATTTCAGAGCGACTGTGAGACATGTCAGACGGGAAAGGACCAGTGGGAAAGGAGGGGGAAGAGGCCAGAGACAGGCAAAAGAAATGTACAAAGTCGAGGGCGAAGGATGAAAAAGGCCCAAGCCAAGCTTTTTCATTTGCACCCTGGCATTTTGTTTCCTGCTCTGGATAACAAGAGAGGGAGGCGACTAGATGATAGTATGCGTAGGCATAGACGCAGGCTTTGCCTTACACAGCCACGGCCAAGTGGGTAGGCATAGAGAGTTTGGAGGAGAAGGAGGAGGGAGGGCGACAGCGAGAGCAAGAGAGGTGAAGAGAAGGTAGAGGGATGGAGACGTGAGAAAATGGAAGATTTTCGTGATATTAGTTATTTCTTCAAGTTTTGAACTTCCTGTTCAAGTTTTTATCTTTTTTTTGATCTTGCCTCTCTGTATCGTCGAATGTTGCAGGGCCTGTGACGTCGATGTTGCATTAGGCTATGGAGAGAACCTTGGACTAGGCCCTTTGTGCTTGGTTTGGGGCCGTTTTGGCGGGGTGAGTTTTAGGTCAAAGGCGGTTATGGCGGGGGTTGCGGCTGCGATTACAGGGGCTTCAAGCAGGAGAGCTAACAAGCTACGTTCTTCTGTCTTAGCTAAGCACATGGGAGCTAGCTATCATGACTGAGCTGCGTAGTGTAAATGGGATTGCTATAAAAGGTTGGTGGCCAGCTTATAGTGAGCTACAGTGGGCTTAGGTGCATTGGCAGAAGGCTAGATGTGCCATAGCTAGCCCTGTAATCTAGCTGGGCAGGGCGACTTGGCCTCAAGGATGTAAAGCAAAAAGGGCAGAGACAACAAGAACAGGGACTCAGATTAAGGTGAACACAACACAGTGAAGTCAAGTTGAGGTTAAGTTGAATACAAGCTGGATTCATGCTTACATATTATTTTCTTTTTTTTTTCTTTTTCTTCTTTTTCCACTTTATTTTTTACTTTTAAGTTGTTGGCCTTGCTTCGAACCTTTTCTTCCTTCACATTCTTTCTTCCTTTTCTCTCCCTTGCTCCCAATTCTTGTTGTCAGCTGCTCTGAATTTCTCCCAGCTTCATTTTCTCATCTCTTATCAAGTTCCTCTCTTCGCCTTTTCTGTTCTTCTCACATTCAGCCTCGCCGCCCCTCCCACTCTCTAGCTTCCACCTCCCGCCAATCTTTTGCGCATTATCTTCCAGCTCCCCGCCTCCCGCCCCCCGCTCTCTGACATCCGCTCTCCGATCTCTAAGGTCGCGTTTCCTCTAATCGCATAAACTGTATCTCCGCTCCCACCTCTTATTTCTCTAGCTCAGCCATGGGTAAATCGTAAGCTCTCCTACCCTTCCTCTCTGTTCGTCTTTGTATTGCCTCTTTCTCTCTGCCCCTCCGCCAGACAGCTAAATAACTTGCATCACTACCATGCATTTCTGAACTATCCCTGTTATCCTCTCTTCCTCCATCTACGTCGCAACAATCACTATATCGGTCTTCTCGCCGTCTATTCTTCGGCTCTTCCAACATACTCCTTGTCTTGTGAAGCGACCCATGATCTCCCTTCCCACCGCGCCGGTCTCCGCCTTTGTCCAGGCTTTGTCTCATCCTCTCTTGTCCTGCGTCGCTACATACCGAGCTTCCCGCTTTGAGCAGTCTACCACCGAGAACGAAACGGGTTAGGCACCCTTTTGAACGTCAACAGGGCCTTCTATTCCAATATCTCTGGTGTGCTCATACTGCTCGCCAAGCATCTATTCTTTGTGCAAATGAGCTGAACCGAGCTGAACCAGCCAGACTCGAAAATTTCCTTGTGCGATATGCGACCCAATCAATGCGATGCGACAAGCACATACACAAGCAAAGTACCTGACAATCGGGCGTTGTTTGGGCTGCAAATCTGGGAATAGATGAAAAAAAGACCAGATGTATCGCTATTGCAGCATGGCCCTATAGTAAAAGACGCACGCACACATAAATAGTACACGACACACCGAGAAGACCGCACGAGGACTCTAGGTCGGGCCCTAGGAAAGAAGCAGAGCACAATGGAGTCGGTCGCTTTTACAAAGATGCCCTTGCTAACGACCCCTCTCTTCACAGTCAGTCCAAGCTCTCGCAGGAGCAGCTCGTTGAGCTACAAAAGTCGACCAACTTCGACAAGAAGGAGCTGCAACAATGGTACAAGGGTACTGATCTTCTATTGGCCCTCCTCCTCCTCTTTGCCTTCAAGTACTGACTTACCAATGTTGTCTTTGCAGGCTTCCTCAAGGACTGTCCCTCCGGCACTCTGACCAAGGAAGAGTTCCAGAAAATCTACCGCCAGTTTTTCCCCTTCGGTGATCCTAGCTCCTTTGCAGATTATGTCTTCAACGTCTTCGATAGCGACAAGTCAGGGACCATTGACTTCAAAGAGTTCATCTGCGCCCTTAGCGTTACCAGCCGTGGCAATATGGAGGATAAACTAGAATGGGCCTTTCAGTTGTACGACATTGATGGCGACGGTCGCATTAGTTACGATGAGATGCTGAAAATTGTCGAGGCTATTTACAAGATGGTGAGCTCTAGATCCTATTTTTCTACCTCTCGCTCCTTTCCCTGCCGTCCTCATCTCTCTCTGAGTACGTAATCCTCTGCTAATATCCTGCCTTTTTTCCTTCTCACTACTACCTTAGGTCGGTTCCATGGTTAAGCTCCCCGAAGACGAGGACACACCCGAAAAACGCGTGCGCAAAATCTTCCGTATGATGGACAAGGACGAAAACGGTTCCCTCGACATGGCCGAGTTCAAGGAAGGCTCTAAGCGAGACGAGACCATTGTGTCTGCCCTGTCACTGTATGATGGTTTGGTGTAGAAGGAGAGCCCTGGAGCCATAATGGACTTTCCAAGGCGGCAAACAAACAGCAGCCCAAAACCTAACCCAGATTGGGCCAATTCAGGTCAGCTCAGGCCAGGCAGAGCAAGACAAAGAGGGAGGGGGCAGAGTGGGGCAGGACAGGCGTACTGTATTGAATTGTCTGATCCGTCTAACGGTCTGATTGACCAAGTCTACCTCTGTCGTTCTCCCCTTTGTGCCGTCCCATTATTCTCTCCTTTTTTTTTTGCCTCCTCGGTCTCTTACCTCTTTTGCGTTGCTTTCGCTTTTCTTCCCCGGCCCTCTATATCATCCTGTCTGTCCCCCTTTTTTCCTCTTCTCACTCCCTGTTGTCACCTAGACCGTGGTTTGCTGCTCTCGTACTACAATGCTATATGATATGATGTCATGGCTTATGGGCCTAATGGCATCAAGCGCACCATGTCTCTTTCTCATTCTTTCTGCTTCTGTTCCTGCTTCTCTTTCTCGCAATTATTTGCCCTTTTTTTTCCATTGCGCTACACAGACCGTCTGTTTTGCGGCTTCGCTAGATTTGGTGGGTTAATGGACTACTTGTTTTTTTTCCTCTAAGTTCTTGACCGACGCTCAAAGACTTGTTGGTCTCTCTTTTGCCATGCCCCTTCGCCTTCTGTTCCCATCGTTTTACTCTCTATGCTGGCTACATTTGTCTCCTGTTTGCTTGTTTGGGACTGTTTTTTTCGGGGAGGGGGGTTGATGAGAAAAAAGTGTCTTCTTTTTTCTTCTTCTTCTTCTATACTGCATCTTGTTTCTTTGCTTGTTACGTTGGCTTTTATTTTTCCCTTCTTTTTCTGTTACGCTCCTCTTCTTATCCTTGCTTCTGCTTTTTCATATCCCCCCCTCTCCAAATCAAGCTTGCGAAGAGCTGGCTTGCTTCTGTACTTTCCGGCGGGCCTTCAATAGGGTTTCTCATGTCTTTTCATCTACTTGCCAAGAATATCTGACTGTACGTGTGTGTAGACACCATGGCTATTCTCTCCCGACATATCCTCCGTATTGTGTATCGACTGCCTCTTTCTCTCCAGTCATGTCCGTAAGATGCCAATATGGATAACAAGTCCGTTTGTCGACTGTAAATCTACTGGGAGCATCTCATTTGGGACCCGCCATGTCTCAAAAGACCGGTGGAACTCGGCAATCCATGCCTCAAAAACTGTTGGGTCGCGCAACTGTTGCGCTACTAGACATACAGTTGGCTTGCGTTCTAGCTCTATGGAGGATATTTGTCAGCAGTCCACACAAGAACTTTTGGTTGTATAAATGGGTAAAAAGGAAGGAGTCTGGAATATCCACACTCACCGCAGTCCTGTAGCCGCAGCCGGCACACACCCTCACATGTTTCTACGAACGGTCCCACAAGAGCCTCATTGTACACACAGTCACACCCCACCACCAGATCGAATGAACCGACCCCGTCCCGCCCCGTAAGTTCTGCCGATGGTGTCATGACTTCCCAATCTAGCGGCTTGAACGCGATATACCCTGCTGGGGATGCACCGGCACCTGTGCTATGCCTCATGGATGGTAGGTGGTTTTGGCTCATAGCCTTGTCACGTGCTCGGCGTTTGCCCCCCGACGATATGCCGCTGGTTTTGCCTCGTTCATCTGGCGTATCCTTGGCTTTTTCGTTGCTGCCGTCGTCCCATGCCCCACGTGGTGCGTTGGCCTGTATGTTTGCATGTAGCAGCTTGCGCACGTATTCCTGGTCACTCAGTACATAACGCTCGACACGGTCTCCAAGTGCCAGCGCTAAGATACCTGCGACACCACAGCCAAGCTCAAGAACGTACGTGCCGCGATCATCGTGTGGGGACCGGCTACTATAGCTAGAGCCTGTACTGGAATTAGGCGTGTGTCGCTTCAATAGTCCGCTAAGTGGGCACTTGGAATCAGCGAGCCAGGCGCCCAGAGCTGGGGTGATTCGCCAGACGACAGCCCCAGTGGTACCGCCTGCTCGGGTGGAGCCAAGCACAGCGGGCGATTGGGTGACTTGGAAGTCACGGCCGGCAACACACACATCGATAGTGTCGGCACGCGGGTCGATGAAGCCTAGGTTACCCGAGGACGCGGTTTCGGAAAACAGAATAAAGGTTTCTGCGTGAGTGAAGGCAAACAAGCTCACAGGCTTGCATGTGCATCCCGCTCTTGGTTAGTCTTTGCTGAGCTGCAGGAGCATGATAGTGGAAGGGATTTGTGTACCTTCTTCCGCGTCCTCGATCGGTGGGCCAAAGAGATGGATTAGCTCTTGGGTATCCATGAGTGATACTAGGTATTACTAAGGATATTTTTGGATATTTCCCCAATGAACAGTTCTCGATAGGAAGTCAGCTGCCAAGCACATGTTGAAGCCTTATTTCCATGAAGGCGGTGAGCACAGACCCACCCATCTGGTAGAATTCTGCCACATTCAACCACGACGACATCATCGAGACACTGTAAATAACTACCCTTCATTGTTGATGGATCGTTGGACTTTTCGCTTTTAGATCAGTTACAAGGCCTTTTATCTGAGGTCGCAATAGCGCGGTCAGTGTCATCTAATATTTGCCTCTCCCGCTAGAACTTCTAGGACTTGAGATCTCAACAGCTTCCATGCAGATCAAGCAACGCTAGCTAGTAAGCTAGTAGGCACACTCATAAAGAACTAAAATCTATATTCATCATATTACGAATGGCGAGTAGAATGAAAGAAAGCAACCATTGCCTTCTCTCTGTTCATCAAGGAGATATATTCCTGAGTACTGTAATTATATGGTAAACACCCTTTACGCCCTTGTATAGAATAAACCCAAATTCTTCACACTGACCCTCTCTTCCTCCTAATTCCTTATTCCCCATCTCGAATTTTGCATGACCTTCTCTTTCTCCATCGTTTAAGTCTTGTTTTGTTTTGTCATTAAAAAAATAAATCAGAAAAAATCTCCACTGCTCACATCTACCAGTCTAGAGGCTGAGTCTTGACCTCGCCACGATTCGTCTTCGGCAGGGCAACGGCCTTAGCAGCAAGACGGCCATCCTTGCCCAGTTTTAGGTATGCATGGCCGTCTAGCCACGGCGTGTTCTTGCTCATGCGGCGCTCGTACTCGGCAATTTTATTTTCCAACTGCATGGTCAGGCCAATATCATCCAGACCGTTGATCAGGCAATGCTTGCGGAACTCCTCAATGTCGAAGCTGCAAATTGTGTTACCAGCATCATCCTTGATCAGCTGATTAGGTAGATCAACTTCAATCTCGCGGTTCTCACGGGCCACCTGAGCAATAGCAGTCAGGTGTTCCTGGTTGGTGATAGCAATGGGCAGCATGCCATTCTTGAAGGTGTTGTTGAAGAAGATGTCTGCAAATGAAGGCGCAATCACACAGCGAATACCAAAGTCATTCAAGGCCCACGGAGCATGTTCACGAGAGCTACCACACCCGAAATTGGGGCCGGTAACTACAAGGATTGAGGATTTGCGGTATTGGGGCTTGTTGAGAACAAAGTTTGCGTTTTCAGTGCCGTCGGGCAGATAGCGGTGCTCATAGAAGAGAGCAGTGCCCAGGCCAGTGCGTTTAATTGTTTTCAAGAACTGCTTGGGAATGATGGCATCGGTGTCGACATTGGACATGTCAAGAGGAGCAGCGGAACCCTTGAGGGTGATGAACTTGGGCAGGCCAGGGGAACTACCGGCACTCTTGGGGACAGAGGTGTTGGTGTGGGAGGCATTGTCTTCAGGCTGGTCACCAATGACCTCCTTCTGGTGGTCGTCACCCTCAACAGACTCGTCAACATGGGCTGGCTCATCAGGAGTAATAGCAGCCTGAATATGGGGGGTTGCGGTGTATTGGGTCAACTTGCGGACGTCAGCAAGCTTGCCGACAATACCAGCAGCAGCAGCCATAACGGGTGACATCAAGTGGGTGCGGCCCTGGGCGCCCTGGCGACCCTCGAAGTTGCGGTTGCTGGTACTGGCGCAGCGTTCCAGGGGAGACAGGATGTCAGGGTTCATGCCCAGACACATAGAGCAGCCAGCCTCTCTCCATTCAAAACCAGCGTCAACAAAAATCTTATCCAGACCCTCAGCTTCAGCCTGCTTCTTTACCAGACCAGACCCAGGAACAACCATAGCGCTCTTGATGTTGCTAGCAATCTTGCGACCCTTGACAACATGAGCAGCAGCACGCAGATCCTCGATCCGGGAGTTGGTACACGATCCAATGAAAACCTTGTCAACAACAACGTCTTCCATAGGGACACCGGGTGTCAGGCCCATGTATTCAAGCATACGACGGGCAGAGGCCTTGCTAGACTCGGTGGGGAACTGCTCGTCATCCTCAGGATTGGGAACTTTGCCAGAGATAGAGACAACAGCCTCAGGGCTAGTGCCCCAAGTAACGGTAGGAGGGATGTCCTTGCCATCAATGAAGATGTCAATGTCGTACTTGGCGTCAGGGTCAGATTTGAGTCCCTTCCAGTAGGCAACAGCACGGTCCCATTCTTCGGAACCGAACTTAGGAGCCAGGGGACGGTTCTTAAGGTAGTTGAAAGTAATTTCATCAGGAGCGACCATGCCGGCACGGGCACCACCCTCAATGGACATGTTGCAGATGGACATGCGAGCCTCCATACTCAGGCCACGAATAACAGATCCGCAGAACTCAATAACGCAGCCATTACCACCAGCAGTACCAATCTTTCCAATGACGTATAAAACGATATCTTTTGAGCTGACGCCAGGGGTCAGTTCGCCATCAACTTGAACACGCATGTTTTTACTGGGCTTGGTGATCAGGCACTGGGTAGCGAGAACATGCTCGACCTCGCTAGTACCGATTCCAAAGGCCAGAGCACCGAAGGCGCCATGTGTCGAGGTGTGGGAGTCACCGCAGACAACGGTGGTACCAGGAAGGGTAAACCCCTGTTCGGGGCCGATAACGTGGACAATGCCTTGGCGGTTGTCGCCTAGGCCAAAGTAGGTCAGACCGAAGTCCTTGACATTCTCTTCGAGGGTAGTGCACTGGATGCGCGAGTCTTCCTGCTCGATGAAGGAGGCAATATCCTTCATGCCTTTCCGGGAGGTGGTAGGAACGTTCTGCATAAAACATGCGCATGTTAGTTGATCATGCTATTTTTAGACCATTAACTGCCTGGGGGGTTGACGTACGTGATCAGTAGTGGCTAGAGTGCAGTCGGGCCGTCTGACCTTGCGACCAGCATTTTTCAAGCCTTCAAAAGCTTGCTGCAGGTTACTTTGTTAGTGGCTTGTTGGAAACATAAGAAAATAGAGTGATGGGAGAAAAAAGTTGCTGACTGCGACGTGGTGGGACAAGCTTACTGGGGAGGTGACTTCGTGCACCAGGTGACGATCTGAGGGTCAAATTTCTCTGTTAGCCATTAATGATCCGATATAGGGCGTGATGGCAAAGCAGCAATTTGCCGACGCTAATGGCTTCTATATCCGGGCCAACTCACCAATGAAAATCAGAGAGGTTCCATCAGCCTTCTGGTCTACAATATGGTCCTGGAGCACCTTATCGTAGAGCGTCCGGGGCTTTCCTTCGGCAGACGGCATTGTGGGAAAGAGAGAAAGGCAAGAAAACGGGAGACGTTGACTGGAGCAATAACTAGCAGATCAGGGAGCTGTCGAGAGAGAAGGGTAGGATGTTGCAACGACGAGCGCTTCAGTCACAATCACTACGACAATCAGTGATGTGATGGCAAATGCAGAATGGATGCAAAATTTGTAGACAAGCAGCGGAAAAGACGAATGATGCAATTCCGAAGCAGAGAAGCCAGAGAAGAGACAAAAACAGAAGAGAGCCCCGGTAATAGAAACAGGAAGAAAGATGGGGAAGAGGGGAGAGAAGAAAAATTGATGGGAAAAATAAAAGAGAGGAAAAACCAGAACTGTCGAGTTTCGGTGAGGGTGAGGATCTAATTAAATAGGCCGCTAACTAGCCAAAGTATACGCAAAAAGCAGAAGCCAGCAAGTGACGTTGTGGAGAGGGAAGAAAGCCTTCTAGCAAATCCCAGGGAAAACAGAGAGAACAACGACAGAGTGGAAAGTGACATGAAAATTAAACGAAACTACCTAAAATGAAGAAAAAAAAAAACTGAAAAAAAAAAAGTGCCAACTGCCAAAAAAAGAAAAAAATGCGATGTTGAGACGGGTACCAGTCGCTGAAGGAAGCTCCCTCTTCGGAGGTAAGCCAAAGCCTCTTGTCCGGTCACCGATCGCTCTGCAATTACCACTTTGATGCCTGTTCATGCTGGACAAAAAAGACTGAAGAGACAGGCCATGTGGCACGATGAAAATGCAAATCGCATGTAACTGTGGAATCATGAATGAAGCGCTATGATCAAGACACAGTGCAGCACATACATTAGTACATGTCTAGCTCAACCCAGTCTCTTAGCAGCCGAACCTTCTACGCCAGTCTAACAATGAGAGACCAGAAAAGCATCAACAAGGAACACTGCTTATGAGCCAGCATCAGCACTTCGCTGCTCCCTGATTGGGCTTCATAGTCTACGGCCCAGCTATTAGACCCAGCCCACATGTTAGCGATCTTCGGCGGGGCTCATACCGACCACGCCGATGATCGGAGCGGGCATAAAATAGTGGAGACGCGGGGAAGCTAGACTATGACTATTTCAAAATGCAAAAGTCTTATTGGCCAGGCAGGCCATCCACATAAATGCTGCACGGTCAGGGGATGAAGTTGCTGTTTATCAGGGATCAGAGATGCCGAGAGAATGATGCAGAAGAACCAAGAAGCATGTTTACGGCAAGAGGGGCATCGGACAGTCACTCAAGCCATTAGAGGCAGGGATTGCGCAGTAAGCCGCAAGGTAGTAGGAGACTAGTAGTCATTCTCTTCGTTTTTACTCATCCCATTATCCGAAAATCAGGAAACAAATAATTCCAGGAATCGCCATTCCTCACCCCCTACTACCACTTCTCTACTTGGCCATCACCTCCGGGCCAAAATAAGAATGCCGATCTCTATACCTTACACAGGCCAGCCCTCAATTGCAACCGACACTTGCACACCCCGCGACCCATCCATATCTATGCCAGCGCTGCGTAAGCCATCACCCCAACTATAATGTTGAATACTCTGGGCAGGGTTTCGGTTTCATCGATGCAGACATTGCAGGTTGTGTAATCCAGCATTCTGGACGCCAACAGCATGCATCTTGGGGACGATGGACCCAATCAAGCCCAGCCTATTTAGAGACAACATCCACACAAAAGCAATACGACATTGTCACCCTGTTGGGAAGGACAAAGGAGCCAACTGCTTTTTGCTGTGTTGGCAGCACTCACCTAAGATCGAATCAGAAGAGTAAAATAGCCAGTTCCATGCCCGCATACCACGCGCCTGAGACCAGTTTACTGCCGACTTTGGGAAACATGTTTCTGCATTGTCTTGCCAAGGTAGCAATCTGCCATCATTCATAGCATGCCAAGTGGTCTCGAGGATTTTAGGCTACGCTTCAAAGAAAAGACTCAGCTATCCCATCCGCCCGCCACAAACGTTTAGACAGGCGAACAAGAATCGGATGGATGTACTGCAATGTATCAACTGATGCAGCCTCGGTATTGGCAAAAGCCTCGCCAGGAGCAGCATTTAGTGATTCCAACACCCAAAAGCAAATAACCACTCGCTCTTCCGCAAAACGCCATTGAAGTTCGTGGACACAGGATGACTTAGGAATAGCTTGACAAGAAAGAAATTCTGAGTAAAAATAGTGGGTCTAGTCAGTTCGAGATGCTACATGTGAATAGTTCGTCAATGTAGATTTCTATTGACTATCTGCACCTAGAAGGCGAGCCTTCATCGCGGCGTTCGCGAACAGGCTGAGAACATTGTGGACTCGATATCCACGGGCCATATATCATGCAGCTTTGTAAGCTAGATTGAAGCCTTATCTTGTACCGGCCGGACTTGACCTTTGCCAATTCCATTCTACCCCCGTTTTGATGTCGCCCTGGAGGCACGTGACCACGTGCGGCAATTCTGGCCCGCTTTTCCTCATCCTCCCGCTCTCCTCAACGACGTCAGTCCTTGTTTCTTGGCCTTCCTATTTGTGGTTTATTACTACTCTTCAACTCTCCCATACCTTTTCGGCTCTCTGGCTCTCTTCTGCCCGGTTCGACCAACCAACAACGAAGCGCCGACCAATCGTGCTCTCAATGAATGCAGACATTTGGCCGCACTGGATTCAAGCGATAGTTCCTAAACAACAAAGGGTCTTTGTAACCCTAACACATTACCCTGGTGCTTTTGCTTCCTCATCAATTTATTGCTCCCAGCCTTTGCCTCATTCCTATCTCTAAATATCGCCTCCCTCTCGCTCTTCTCCTCTTTTCGTTTTTTCCCCTTCACTCTACTTGTTTTTCAGCCTTATCCCGCTACCCCATATTATTCATCTATCTTATAGCTGCTGTGCATGAAATGGCTGGTGCCACTCGAAATGAGGCTGAAATGGCGCCTTCGTCGTCATCCTATACTGCGGCCCTAGGCCTTAACCGCAGGCCTCGTGATGCGCCATCCGAAACGACACGTCTTCTCGACAAAACTAACAACACCAACGCCGCCCAGAATGGCCCTCTGCAATCATCAGCTCACGGCACATTCTCGCCTCGACGAAGCGGGAGTCCATTCAGTCTCATGAGCGAGCGGCAGTCGCTATTCTATCATGACCGTGACAATAATGCGGTAGATCCAAACGGCAGCGTCTTGAACTATGTGGTAGATGGTGATAACCCAGATGCAGACCCCTCGCGTGACAAAGGCCCAAATGGGAACTCCGGAGAGCCTCAAACCCCAAAAGAAAAGCTCATGATGTACGTATATGCTGCTTTGCGCCACCTCAACCAAGGCTCCATGTATTCCGCCTTTTCTCAAGGCCTCCAACTAAATCTAGCCTTGGGCCTCTGCATGACATTCCGTTTCGCTGAACCCCTAAAAAACCGCAAATTTTCCTGTATTCACTAGCCTGCTGACACCATATCCCCATGTCTTCTGCATTCCTTTGTTCTAGGTATCTCCAATACTATGTCCCTTGCACGTCGTGGCTGCGCCAATACAAGGTGTCGTACATAAGTGGCGATCTGACAGCTGCTCTCACGATGGCTACCATCTACATTCCCATGGCTCTATCGCTTGCCAGTAACCTTGCCCATCTGCCCCCAATAAACGGTCTCTACTCGTTCTTTTTTGCGCCCATGATATATGCGCTTTTGGGCAGCTCTCCACACATGGTAGTCGGCCCAGAAGCTGCTGGGTCTCTGCTTGTTGGAACCGTCGTCAAAGCTAGCATCGACAACAGTTCGGGTAATGAGGACAATGATATGCTCCATGCCCAAATTGCTGGCGTTGTTGTGGGAATGGCAGCTACTACAGTGCTGATTGCAGGCCTAGCTCGCCTCGGCTTCTTGGACAGTGTGCTAAGTCGTCCATTTCTGCGCGGTTTCATTTCAGCTGTGGGCTTTGTCATTGCTGTGGATCAGTTGATCCCTGAGCTTGGATTGGCTGCCCGTGCTAAGCAAACAGGAGCCTCTCATGGAAGCTCTTGGGACAAGATTGTGTTTGTGATGGAGAATCTACACAGAATGCACAGAATGACAGCAATTGTGGCTCTATCTAGCTTCATTGCCATCATGTTCTTCCGGTTAGTCACTTTGATTTTCTACGCTTAGCTGAAGTCCTCGCAAAGCTATATTCTCTGCCATTTGACCTAGCGCTAACCTTGTGCACTAACACAACCAACCCTATCTCTAGCACACTCAAACATCATCTTCAGCCCCGGCAGCCCTGGGTCGCCTACTTCCCAGACCGCCTCCTTGTTGTCGTTCTTTTCTCTGTGCTTAGTGCTAGGCTCGATTGGGATCAACACGGTGTCGAAATTCTGGGCCCCGTCGAGGCCGCATCTGGCCATCTGTTTACATTCAACTGGCCCTTCCAGTCGTCAATGATCAAGCACATTCGCAATGGGATGAGCACTTCTTTTCTTATTGCGCTTCTAGGCTTTTTTGAGTCTTCGGTCGCTGCGCGTGGACTTGGCGGCTCTCCCGAATTTCCTACTATTGAGCTTAGCGCTAATAGAGAACTTGTGGCCCTCGGCATGGCGAACCTGGTAGCATCTTGCTTCATGTGCCTTCCTGCTTTTGGGGGTTATGGAAGGTCAAAAGTCAACAAGTCGACTGGTGGACGAAGTCCTATGAGCTCGGTGTTTTTGAGTCTTCTAACACTGGGCTCTATCAAGTGGATGCTACCCTACTTTTACTACATTCCCGTAAGTTAACTGCCTTTGTATGACGTCATAAGATGCAATATTTTGCTATTCCCCTCCCTTTCTTGTTTTGTCCGTCTACTCTTGCACGATTCACAATTTCTAACATTTTGCACTTACTTGCCCGATCTCGTAGAAACCTGTCCTCAGCTCCATGATCTCAGTGGTTGCTTGGTCTCTTATTGAAGAAGCCCCTCACGACATTTCCTTCTTCCTTCGCATCCAGGGCTGGACCGAGCTTGCTCTCATGGCAACCATCTTTTTCTCAACCATCTTCTTTTCCCTTACTTTTGGCATTGCCATTGGGATCGGACTTTCGCTACTTCAGGTCATTCGCCATTCTACCCGGCCTCGTATTCAGATTCTTGGTCGCGTACCAGGAACCAATCGGTTTGATAATGCCGAACTTCACCCTGAGCGCCTCGAGTTCTTTGAGGGCTGCTTGATCGTCAAGATCCCTGAGCCACTGACATTTGCCAACACTGGTGAACTGCGCAGCAGGCTCCGCAGATTAGAGCGCTACGGAGCTATGGTTCATCCTGCCCGCCCGGCTACACGTGCGCGTGATAGTAACCGCAACATCATCTTTGACATCCATGGCGTCACGTCGCTGGACGGCTCAGGCACGCAAGTTTTGGAGGAAATCGTACGCAATTACTGTGACCAGGGCGTGCGCGTGTTCTTTAGCCGCTGCCCAGGCATTGGCCATCCGGTTCGGGACATGATGGAAAGGAGCGGTATCGTCAACATGGTTGGTGAGCAGAGGCTTACGGCCGATGTCTACGAGGCGGTGAGACGAACAGAACGGGCAGAGAGTGAGGCTATTGTTGCATCATCGTCATCATCGTGAACTCATATCTACGCTTTTCTGGGATATTATATATACTGTACATAGATGTCAAGTGGCAGCTATGGCTACCACAGCACGAAAGTTCGCTGTAAATGACCGAAATGAAATTGACTAGGCTATTTTATGAACTGGCATATTACCTCTCTTCCAACCCGTATCATTCACTCTAATGCACAAAAAACAGGGGCAGCAGCTTGACTCCGAGCCATCCTGTATTGTGTCAAACTTGGCTCCATGCATCTACGCGTGACTACAGATGCGTATACCGTGTCATCCTCCCCCATCTACCTATAAATAAGCTCACGCCTCGTTCACGAACAGTCCCGCCATGCCCATTCCAGTGCCAATGCACATGCTCGTCAGCAGCATCTTCTTCTTCTGCCGCCTCAACTCACTCAAGCCAGTCACGATCTGCCGTGCGCCAGTGCAGCCTAGGGGATGTCCAAGAGCAATGGCTCCACCCTTGGGATTCATCTTCTGGTAGTCGAGGCCAAGGAAGTCTTTAGTGTAGACAGCCATGGTTGCAAAGGCCTCGTTAACCTCTATGACGTCAATGTCACTCAACGTGATGTTGTGCTGGCTGAGAAGTTTTGGGATGGCCACAGTAGGACCGATGCCCATGATTCGGGGCGACAGGCCAGCCACCGTGCTGCCCACGTATTTTGCCAGAATAGGCTGGCCAAGACGCTGGGCTGTGCTTCGCTTCATGAGCAGCACTGCCGCGGCGCCATCGGTGATTTGAGAGGCATTTCCACCTGTAGTTGCGCCTCCCCATTGGGGAAAGGCGGCTCTGACCTTGCCGAGTTTTTCGGCTGTGGTGCCAGGCCGGATGCCCTCATCCTTAGTCAGGGTGACCTCTCTCAATGCGCCATCTGGTCCTTTGACCTTGGCGACTATAGGAACAATCTCATCGTCAAAGGCGCCCGTCTTTTGAGCCTGCTCCGCACGGCGGTAAGACTCGGCAGCGTACTCATCCAAGGCCTGGCGATTCAACCCGAAGTCCTTGGCGACATTTTCGCTAGTCCAGCCCATGGGCTCGATCGAGTCGCGGGCTTCTTGGCTAGCGTCCAGGACAGTCTGCGAGAAGGACTCTTCGATCTTGTCACCACCAGTCGTCATGGACTCTGCGCCGACAGCAAGGCCTATTTCTATGGAGCCAGTAGAGATGGCAGCGGCAATGTCGGCTGTCGCTTTGAGACCGGACGAGCAGAAGCGATTGACAGAATAGGCAGACGTGGTGTTTGGGAATCCAGCGGCGAGCGCAGCGCAGCGCAGTTTGTAGCAGGCTTTGCCGTCTGAGACCTGTAGCGGGTAAAAGCCAGTAGCTAGTTAGCATATCGCAAGTAGATTGGCGGGGTTACATGGCCTAGAAATAAAAAGCCAGGAAAAGGGGACGAAGGGGAAAGCATACGTTGCCCAAGCAGATGTCTTCTACCAGCTTGGGGTCCAGCCCGCTGCGCTGTTTAACCTGTTGCAGCAGCAGGAATACTATGTCTTCAAGCTGGGAGTCCTTGAAGCCACCCTTGAACGACTTGCATAGCGGTGTACGCACGGCGAGAGTGATGACCACATCGTCAGGGTTTTTCTGTTGGATCTTGGACAGGCTGGAGCCGGGAGCGAGATGGTTGAGAAGTGAAGCGACGCGTTCGGTCATGGCTAGAGATTGGTGGAGAGGATGTAACAAGAGAGTAGTGAGAAGACAAGCGCGGGAGAGAGAGCAATGAAAACTAGAAGAGAGAGTGTGCAGTAGTGACAAAGGAGACGAGGCTGCGGCAGGCCAGCATGCACATATATATAGCAAGCTGCTTTCAAAACAAGCACTGCAAGCACGTTTAAGCCCGCGCTTCTCCAAATGCTCGGCTTCGGCACCTTGCTTGCCACAGGTGTCGCATGGGCTAAATGCGCGTAGGCTCTAATTGGCTGGCTTCTGAGCCTCCCTCTCACGAGCCGAGGTAACTCGAGCCCTGGCTTGAGCTTAATTCACTAACCCTCTCTTAACCCTAATGGTTGGTGGCATCGGCACTTTTAGTGGGAAGGGGCGGGGGTGGCCAAACGCGAGGCTAGTGAAGAAAGGGACCTCCGCCGAGACTGGGAGGGGGATGATAGTAATAGAAGCTTCTTCTCTCCGTCTTCCCTTCGATCTAGTCCTCTTCCTGCCCGCAACAACTCCCAGCCTGCCCGCAAATTGCTGCCTCACTTAGCGCACCGTCTTGCTCCCTTTTCTTCTTTCTCTTCCTCGCGGCTCTCTCTTGCTACTATGCTTGCTACTGCAGCCACCGCGGCTCTCTCGGCCCTCCACGGCTACATTGCCGTTCTCGAAATATTTCTGTGGACCAAGCCCGCAGGCCGCCGTGCGTTTGGCCTGAAGGCCGAGTTTGCTGAGAAGACCAAGGTGCTGGCTGCCAACCAGGGCCTGTACAATCTGTTTCTCGCAGCCGGGCTGGCGTGGGGTCTGGTGCATCCGGACACGGCATTTGCCGGCCAACTGAAGGTGTTCTTTGCGGGCTGTGTGAGCGTCGCAGGGATATTTGGTGCAGCTACGAGCAGCAGGAAGATTCTCTTTGTGCAGGGTGTTCCTGGTCTTGCAACACTAGGCCTGTCGATTATGGGCTTGTGAATGGCCTACCAGTTGTGGGAGGGCGCGCCTTCGTGCCTGGTGGTGCCATCTGTGGCTGTCGTCTTGTCAAATAGAGACTGCAGCGTGATTGACTGGGTGCTGAGAGGGGAGGGGAATTGCTTGTTCTATCCGCCATTTGGAGGCGAAACGTGGCAGTAAAAAGGAACATGTACTGGCTGGTGCTGGAGATGCGTCTATGCATGTATAGTATAGTAGGGTAGGCGCGGTGTACTATGCGTTGTGTACTCGCATGCTGTACATAGTTGTACCCGGTTTATTGCATCAACTTTAATTGGATCACTGCCCTCAATGCACAGGAGTAGCTACTGTAGAGCATGAGGTGCTACTGTCCTCGCTCTTTCATGCAAGGCCGTCTCAGATACATGCATGCAAAACAAGCTACAGGGCCCCTCCTCGACTAATTGGGCAGCAGTGATTGGCTAATGATTACGGCTTGCATACAGCTAGCTGGACAAGCTACTTCTAGCTATGCAGCTTTGTGTAGCTCCAGCTTTCTAGTGTGCGATCTGTTATCTATAGCCCACACCATAGCCTGACACATGGCGTAGTCTAGCCTGTTGCCTCATGCCCCTCTAACAACTAAACTTGTCCGTGTTATCCCACCCTACGTGTGATCCCCATCTCTGTCTCTATTGGCTCTGCCCTGGTTCTTTCCCCAGCCCCACGCCCTTTATCTCATTTCTTGTTCTCCTGTCTGCCCTACTTACTCTTTCTCCATCTTCTAGTCCCTGCCGCCTATCCACATCTTTCGCTAGTTAGCCTCATCCCAATAATTACCATGAGCCTCCCATCCCATGCCTCGGTGACTTACAAGTCTAATCGCCCCTCCTCGGAAAACCCTGCCGCTGCTTACGTTCGGCTGCTACACTACAACGATGTCTACCACCTGGAGCAGTCGAGTGCGGAGCCTGTTGGCGGCCTTGCCCGTTTCGTTAGTGTTGTCAACGAGTATCGGGAGTCTGCCGAGACCAAGACGGCAGGCCTGGTGACGGTGTTTTCTGGCGATGCCTTCAATCCCAGCTTGGAGAGTTCGGTAACTAAAGGTGAGTAAGCCCCTATGACGCTTGTAGAGGTTCCGGGATTCCGGGCTTGGAGAACAGAAAGGGCGGGAGGAAAAATAAAAGAAAAGAAGAAGAAGAAGAAGAAAAAAAAATAGCGTCCGTCTTGCATCTTAACTCGCCGCTGACACCGCTGTCCTAGGCGAACACATGGTCCCCGTCCTCAACACTATCGGAACTGATGTTGCCTGTGTAGGCGTAAGTATCGTGTGTATCTTCCCAAGCCTAGTCTTCCTATGCTAATCCATTTTCCCCAACGGCTGGGAACACACGCTGTCAGAACCATGATTTCGATTTTGGTGTGGCTCAGTTCTCTCATCTAACCTCCAAGTGCACATTTCCCTGGCTCCTTGCCAATGTTTTTGATCCTGCTCTTGGCGACAACGTCCCCCTAGGCGGCGCTAAACAAACCCATTGGATCACCACTCCCACTGGGGTCAGGATCGCCTTTCTGGGCCTTGGTGAGCGTGAATGGCTGGCCACCATCAACAGCTTGCCGCCCAACATTATCTACAAGTCTGCCTCGGCCGTTGCAAAAGAAATCGTGCCCAAGCTCCGGGCTGAAGGTGCTGATCTAGTTGTCTGTGTGAGCCACCAGCGAGAGCCCAACGACAACAAGCTGGCGCAAAACACGGACGGGCTGTTTGACCTGATTCTCGGAGGCCACGACCACTACTACGCTCACGCTTACATCAAGGGCACGCACGTGCTGCGGTCAGGCACTGATTTCAAGAACTTGAGTTACATCCAGGGCTGGAAAAGGACAGACGGCTCTGGAAAGTGGGACTTTGACATCCTCCGCCGCGATGTCTGCTCCGACGTGGCCCCAGACGCTGAAGCCAGCGCTCTCGTCGAAAACCTGACAGCCTCGCTCAGACACGACCTAGCAAAGCCGGTGGGATGGACTGCTGTGCCACTTGATGCCCGCTTTGTGACTGTGCGCACGCGTGAAAGTAACATGGGTAACTTTGTGTGCGACATCATGCGCGGGCATTATGAGGCGGATGCAGCACTCATGGCCTCTGGCACGATACGCGGAGACACAATCTACCCGCCTGGAGTACTTCTTGTCAAAGACATCACCAATTGCTTCCCGTTCGAAGATCCCGCAATCCTCATTAGAGTCACAGGTCAGGCTATCTGGGATGCCCTAGAAAATGGGGTGTGCCAATACCCGGCTCTCGAAGGCCGTTTCCCCCAAGTCTCCAACATTGTCTACAAGTTTGACCCCAAGCTCGCGCCTGGCAAGAGAATCGTTGAGGCCAAGTTAGGCGGGAGCCCTATTGTGCTAGACAAAAAGTACACACTAGCCACACGAGGGTATATGGGCCGTGGGAAAGGTAAGTTAGGCTAGGTCGAAGACAATAGTGGTAGTAGCCCTCTTTTACAAAGCAGCCAACTAACCCTTTTTGCCTTGCAGATGGCTACAGTTCTCTCCTTGTTGAGCCAGAAGGCGGCGTTGCCGAGGAAATCGTGTGCGAAGAAAACGGCATCCTGATCTCAGCCATGATGCGACAGTACTTCATGGGCCTCCGCACTGTTGGCAAATGGCGGTATCTAAGCACCCACTGGGACGCAATAGCCTATAAACTAGTGCCACTCGAGTCTGCCGATACCACTAACATCCAGAAGACTTTTGGGAAACCTAACGAGACCACGGAGGTGAAGAACGAAGCCAAGAAGGCTGATGAGTCCACAGGCCTAGCAGGGACATCGGCATGGAACAAGTGGTTGAATCGTCGGTTGGGCATTGGCCGCAGGCCTGTCAACGACAACGGGAGTGTGGATGGAGAGGCTGGGGCCAGTGATAAGGAAGCAGATGACCAAGACGACAACGATGACGATGAGGTTGACAAGATCGATAGTGAGATTCTCCTATTGCGCAAGTTCTTCGGTAAATGGGCTCGCAAGGCAGGAGTCCATACCGTCGTTTGCGATGCAACCAAGCAGGAGAATTTGGCGGTGGACTGGACACGGGTGATAGCGCCGAAACTAGAAGGCCGCATCGTGATGGTTGAGTAGAGGGAAAGAGAAGGCGGGCGTGGGGGGGCGGGAGTGCGTCGATCCTGTTGGCGGTTTAGAATGCAAAGTTTTGGGGATGAACATGTATGGACTAGATAGCAAGCAAACTCTAGATTGTGAGCACTAATAACACGTTGCTTGTCTTCATGCATATTGCTTAATGCTTTGTATGCTGGGGTTGTTTCAATGGTTACTGGCGTAGTTAGTTGTGCTTGCTTGGGTCCCATTTTCACATGCAAATAACTTTTTTTCTTGCTGCTAATAACAATACCTCATCCAACTCTAAACAGCTTTTTTCTTAGAGGTCATGAAAATCCCAGCAATCAACAAATACAGGAGAAAAAGGAGGAAAAGCAAAGTAAAAAACGGTCACTCTTTGCCGCAAGTTGTTGTCTCGTCCCTTGGTGAGCTCACCCCATCCTATGTAAAACGGTCACAGAGACAAACAATGGTAGACAAGGTAGGCCAGAACCAAGGAACAAAAAGGAGGCTCAACCCCGTACTTTGTGTGTGCGCACTCCTCTACCACTACTACTACTACTACCACATTACCTACTGTGTCATGGAATCCGATAGACACTCGAGAGTCTGTAAGCAAGCCAAGTTGTTAGTGAAAACTTCTTCAGACTGAAATGGTCGTTTGACACGACGGTAGGAATTCCTCGTCTTACCTTTACACCCCACACGCCCTGGTTGTTCAGATGCTTGGCCATGCCACGCACAAGCTCAATCTGAGCCTCGACAGTCAGGCCAGTAATGGCAGTTTCCATGACACTGCCCAGCGACGCCTTGTGAATAGCAATGAAGCTGTGATAATACATGTATGCAAAGAATCCCATGATGAACTGGCAGTCCATACGGTCCGTCATACCACCATGGCCAGGGATCGAGTCGCCAAAGTCCTTGATCTTAAAGGTACGCTTGAGACCCGAAGCAAAGAAGCCACCAAATGGCGCGATCAGAGAGGCAAAGGTTGCCAGGGCCAGGGTGTGGAACATCATGGGTTCGGTGGTGAAGGAAAAGTTAAAGCCGGGGGGCAGGAATACAAACTGAGGCAGCGAGTAGACCTTGGGTACGAAAACAGGGTTAGGTACACAGTCAAGGCCGGTGAAGACGTTAGCACCAAGATCCTAAATTCCGGGTGTTAGTGTTTACACTTGATGCAGAGAAGAGCGGGGCAGTTATCTTGCTCTTCTTTTCATTCTAGAACTTCAACGGAAGCAGGAGAGAGAAAAACACTCACAGTGACGGGGCAAATGAAGAAGCCACTACGCATCATTAGCTTCGCAGTAAGAACACCAAAGACGTTCGTCATGAGCCAGGCGCCAATAAAGCCCTCGACTGTCTTCTTGGGCGAGATCTTGATCAGCTGGGTACGGCCAAAGGTGATCCCGCAAATGTAAGCCCAAATGTCGTTGTTGATGACAAGAGTGGCGGGAAGCAAGAACCATATCATGCCCTCAAAGACATTGTTCATGATGAAGTGCGCCTGGACAACGATGAGGTAGAGGGCCATGTGAGTCCAGGCAAACTGGGTGAACTGGAACTTGTAATGGCCGGCCTGGAGGGTGGAGACAAAAAAGACGAAGCCTGTCATCAAACGTTAGTAAGGGCGGGAGGCATGGGAAATAGGCAGTGTGGGATATAAAAGACTGGAGACTATTTTTTTTGAGTCTCTCCTTGTCTCATGCTAAACTCACCAAACACATAGAGCACAAAGCTAATAAAGCGGTGGTGGGTGGCCAGCGGTAGCAGCACCTTGTCTACCAGTACGATATGCTTGAAGTAGTAAATTACAGATTCGCCGTACAAAAAGTACATAGTAGTAGCTAGCCAGTACCAGTTGAGATTCTTGGTTTGCCGCAGCTGGCGGGCACGGCTGGGAACATTGGCGATGGCGATGACCTCCTTGAAGCTGATTATTTGCACAACAGTGATGATGACGATGACGTAGATGTGGCCGGCGGCAAGGGCGGCGACGAAGCCGAAGACCATGATTAGGGTCCATAGAGTACGTGTGAAGAAGTTGGCCTTTTTCTTTTCAAACTCGGCCTGGCGCTGGTTTTCCTTGGACTAGGGAAGAAGTAAGAGAGTTAGTCAAGAAATGAACAAGTGTAGCGAGGTGATAGGAATAGCGGGAGACGAGAAACAAGTCGTCAAGAATCGAAGGATAGAAGACAGATAACAAGGGTGCACGCGGGGACGAGGGCAAGAGGATTGGTTGTGGTATCTCACCTCAACAACCGGTTTCGCTCGGTTACCACTTTGCGCCATAGATCTATGGCTTTGCACAGGTGAGCTGCAACTGCCATCATCGCTAGCATCGCCGGCGTGCGAGCCGGCCTTGTTGCCTTTGCGGCTCCGAGCCATGGCGAATATGGTTTGCGGAAGAGTCGGGTCGGTATGGTCAGACTGGGACAAGAAGTCGGTCCTGGTCCTTGGTCTTAGATCCGGTCGGGTCGGGTTGATCGGTCAAAGCTCCTTTTTGGAGGGGGGATAGAAGCCTGTGTCTTGTCGCCGTTCACTAGTCTCACACAAGAATCGAAGTCAGGTGGGAGCCAAGAGGAAGAAAGGGAAGAAAAGAAGACAATATTAGTTGGGGGAAAATAAGATCGAGGATAAAATAAAAGAATAAAAAGGACGGAAAATTGACTTTGTTGTGGAGTCAAATTAGCAAGTAGAAGCCAGCAAAAAGAAAAAGAAGGAAAAAGGAGTGACGATGAAGTAGAAGAAGGGCGAAAAGAGACAGAGGAACAGAAGAAGACTCGAATTGAATTGAAGACAGACAGACTGAAGAGAGTGAAAGAAAGAATTATTGAAAAATTAAAAGATAAACTACTGCCTTGAACCATAGCACAAAGCCTTTGACAAGAGCTCAAAGCTATAGCCTAGGTTTCTAGGGTTAACTTATTAAGGCCTTACCTACGCACCCTAGCACAGCATGCCTATTTAGTACCCTAAGTGACGCGGCTGCCACGGAAATTTACCTAGCTTTGCTCCTTAACTGAACTAGGGTTCATTTTACTTGTTGCCCTGTTTGTTGGGCTCGGTCTTGGCCCCGCTGGTCGCTGTCAGGATTCTTCATCTTCCCCATCAAACCAAATTCGGCGAGGCTGAAGGATTGTCTGTTTCCTGCCCCACCCCCACCGCCACGTTAAGCAAAAAAGCTTGGATGCGGCAAGGCTGACAAACTATCGTGACTTTCTGGCTCTCTCTTCTTTCATGACGTCTCCTTAAGCTGCGAACCGACCAATCAATACACCATGACACGAAAATGGAGTTTGATGAATTCTACGACGATGAACTCGACGACCTTACCGATGGTGCCTTGTTAGAACTTGAGCAACAGGCCATCCAGGCCACCCAGGCACAGGCCTTGGGGTCGACGCAACAGCCACAGTCGCACGCAGCATCACAAGCACAGTCACATGCTTACAGCGCGAAAGCTGCTCCTCCCTACCTTCCATACAACTACAATGCCCTGGCTCCCGGCTCCCGACATCTCCCGCCACAGAGAAACCCAACAGTTTCTGCGATGCCCATGCGTCCACCGCCCGGAGGCTCAGTCCGTCCGCAGCTCCCGCCTAAGCAGCAGCAGTCTGTGTCTGGCCCGGTAGTTTCCCAGCTCCTGAATGGCTCTATTCGACCCCAGCCTACTCAATTCAACAGGCCACATCCGACACAATACAACCGGCCCCAACCAACACAATTTAGTAGGCCGCAGCCGACGCAGTACACTAGACCACAGCCCACTCAATACTCTAGGCCACTAGCATCTCAGTCGAACCCTAATCGGCCCTTCGTGCAGCCGTACCCATCGCAACAAACTAAACCTATCCAACTGTCTCAGCAGTCCCAGCAACCTTACCAGTCACGGCTGGCCGCTCCCCATACCTCACAAACCCATGCTCCCAACTCGACACTTCCACTGAATGTGGCCCAGATCGATACATCAGATGCCCTCGAATTGCAGCGCCGGATATCTCTTCTTACACAGCAGCTTAATTCTGCCAAGGGAGAGACCGCTATTGTACGGTCTAAGCTCGAACGCACATCTAAAGATCACGAGGTGTCTTTGGCTGCAGTACGACAGCGGCACGATGCACAAATATCCATTTTCAAGCAAACGCTAGAAGCCGCGCAGACTGCTGAGAAGATTGCCAAAACTGAACTCAAGTTTCTCCAGCAAGAGCTACGTGATAGCGACAGCCGAAACCGTCGTCCTGTTGGGGTCCGGGACAACCACCAGTCCGGCCTATCTACGGTCTCTACATCTACATCGACGAGTCTTATCGGGAAGCCACCGACGACCCCACGAAAAACTACTAAGACCTGGGCCTTGGCAGACGGGTTCGATGACATCGATTTGGCGCCAAGTCCTGGAAAGCGAGCCAGTCGCTCAGTTTCGGGGATCCTGCCATCAGGCCTAGAACGAACACCGACCAAGAACAAGCGGAAGCGCAATGTTCTAGACTCGCCCGTACCACAGCTGGACATGGAGGACTATGATGATTGCGGGGGCCAAGCAGATCATGTTACGTTAGACGGTGGAAATGCCCTTCCGCGGACAGTCTCACCAGGAGCAGGTAAACAAGTCACAGCCGCGCCTGTGTCTGTGTCTGTACCTGTGCCCTCCTTTGATTTCCTTAAGCTCATCCTCGATCATGAGGCGCGCGTTCATTGCTCAACCCTTGAGTCCCTCTTCTCCTACCACCTCCCCTCAAGGCCCCACGCTTCACTGGGAGCATCTATATTACATTCCCTGCCGACTATGGGCTCGCCAACACAGCCATTACAGGTGCTAGCAGACTTTGCCTCCCATATAATTTCCTTGCTAGGTGCCTGCATCGACGACGAATACCCGCCCCCCTTTGAGCCTCTAGCCACTATTCTAGGCTTCACTCTGCGTCTGCATACATGGAGTATTGTTCCTGCACTTTTGCCAAACATAGTCCCTACCATCATCTCTGCACTGACACAACTGTTCACCAATCGCCCTCGCAGAGCATCCGCCCCGAATACTGCGCTAGGCGCTTCTGTCGCTCTCTTAGAGTTGCTTCATTTGACAGCTCTCGGTTGCTCTGTAGCTTCTGATCGACCTGATAAACCACCTGGTGCCCTACGGAAGCAATTCTGGTCTGCTATGACTCGTGACGTAGTCGTTCTCGGGCTGTCCCCTCGTCACTGGACCCTTCCCGGTGAAATAGTTCTCATGTTGGACATTCTAGCTACAAGTGGTCTGAATGAATCCATCGGCCCCATATCGGCTGATATGGAGCCTTCCAAGGTAGCAGCCGTAGTCTTTGAGCGCATTACTAAGCTACTGACTCTAGACGCGCAAGCGCTGACTCCAGGTCCTACTCCACATAATCATGTCGAACAAGACAATGAAACTGAGGCCCAGCCGGCCCAACTGCGGGCTGTGCATATGGCTGCTCTGCGCACACTTTTGGCATTTTCACAATCAGACTTTGGTATCCGGTCTTTAGCTGCCGACCCACACGTGACTCGGCGTGTGGCCATCATCCTGACAACCGCTGTCGAGGCATTGTACTGCGTTAGCGGGCAAACGCCGTGTACCATATACTCTGATGCAGACTTGCGACTTGACTCGAGCACTGACCAAGGTATCGTAGGCAGCGGTAGTCTTGCCCTTGGCTTTGGCGCACACGAGCTGGACGAAACTGCAACAGTGATTGATTTGGCTATGAGCATTCTCTTTCGCATAGTAACGTATGGCAGCAGCTCTACACTATTGCAGGGCGAAGCGTCAGAGGTCCAGTCAACCCGCAAAGCAGCATCCAACCCAGCGTTTGATCTACGAGTGAAGTTGTCTAGTCATGGCTACGAAGAACTCGAGCAGCTAATAGTGGCTTTGAGTAGACTGAATTTTGCCGACGAGGAGCTTTTCTATGAGGCTCGGATTGACCCGGAGACTGGCGACAAGGCAATGCGCGTATTGGATTTTCTAGTCTCGCCTCAGGAAGGGTCCGATATCGCGGCGCTATTTTACACCCAAGCCGAAGCTGAGGCTGAAGCTGAGGATGGGGATGAGACTGATACTGAGGCTCAGGCTCAGGGAGGGGACAAAGATGATGGTATGAAAAAGGGCGACAAGCGGGTTAGCCCTAGTACGGCGGCAAATCCCGGCGTAGCAGAAGTCATCAGCATTGATGATGACTAGGATGGGGGGGAGACATAGAGGATACATGCAGAAAGGAGGCAAGGTTGTAAGTAGACAATACACTCGGTCCCAGTCCGTGTAAACTTGATTTTAGGCAATATAACAGCGTTTTCTATACTTAGACAGACATCTACTTTTTAACACCACCCATCCATCCTCTGCTCCTGATTCTCCATATGGTGGATGATGATCAATTCTTTACCCCATTTTACAGTCTCGTCACGATCTGGTTGTTTTCAAGCCGTCCATCAAGCCTTGCAGTGTTGCCCACCCCTCCGTGCTCTCCCATTGATCCTTAGCCTTGCCCAGCACGCTTCTCACAGCATTGCGAGCCTTGAACTTCCACTTGGTTCCGATGTCTTCGACCTCAGCATTATAGTTCTCCAGCATCGAAACTAGTTCATCAGTGCGCTGCACCACAACCTTCCAGGCTTCCAAGTCTTTGGTCCAGTCCTTGCGCTCAGCTGTAGCTGTTGATGCTGCGGCTGCTAAAGACCCGCTACTTGCGGTGCCGACTGCCGCACGCCAGGCTGCCTCGCTGGCAGCAATTGCGCCGGCAAAATCGCGACGCCAGGCACGTGCACGCGAGATGATTTCCCACAGGTCGTCACGGTATGTGATAAGAGGGACCACGGTCTTTTCGAAGAGTTCGTAAATGCTCTTTTCAATCGATCCACGCGGCAGAATATACGGGCCATCGCGTGTGTCATTGACTTTTTCCTTGTCGAGAATGCCCTCAGTGAGCAAGAGCCTCAACACGTTAACATCAAGGACATCCTCGGTAGCACGGATCTCAGCAACCCGCTGAACAGCAGGAACAATTTCAAACAGAGCTGCGGGCTTCATACGGGCGGCCAGGGTGATAATGTTGTCCCAAATACGCCAGTTTTCTCTGTTGATCGCCGAGCCGCGCTTAAAGGCGCTAAGAGCTTGTTGTAAAAGCCGCGAGGGCTTGGAATACTGGGCATCCTCGTCATACTCCTCCTCTTCGTCGGAAGCCACAGCGGGCTTTGGAGCAGATGTACCTTTGGCCTTGCTTTCTGCAATCTCTTGCATGGCCTCCCGGTAGAGACTCCAAAGAGCAGAGCCAAGATTGCTCCATGTTCGGGCATCTTCACCACCCACTGTTCCATTGGCAGCTCCAATGGCCCGCGTATATGCCTCGGCAGCAGCCTCATAGTCCGCTAATCTCAATTCAAGGTCACCAAGACGGCCCCATAACTCCGTATTAAGACGGTTGGCGTGAACCGCCTTTCTATAGGCTTCACGGGCCTTATCTAATTGCTTCAGCTGAATGTAGTGTTCGCCTAGATTCTTTTGTGCGCGTGAGTAGCGTTGTTTGGACACATCCCAGGCGCTTTCGTAGTGCAAAGCCTCGTTCTCGAGATCACCCAGAATACAGAAGAGGCGAGGAGCATCAGAGGGAAGATCTTTCTTTTCTTTCAGGGGGCCCATAAAGTCAGTCGGGTTTAGAGATGAGATATCATTCGGCACGCTACCCCTATCCTCTTCCCTTGTCGCCTCAAAGAGCCTCCAGCGAATAAGGCCGCGTGCCTTGCTCTCGCCACCACCGCCGCGGCCTTCTTCGGCCCCAGCCTGCTCAGTAGAGGCTAAACACAAAGCAACCTCGGCATACATCCGTAGACGCTTGAAGATCTCCAAAGCCGACACTAAAGAGCCAACTCCCGCCCAGCAGTAGGCCAGCTCTGACTCCAAATGCCAGCGAGGAGGTGTCAATAGAGAATTGATGTAGCGAAGGCGGGTTGTCGCAGGTGCGGAATCAGATTCTTTGAGAGCAGGAAAGAAGGACGTTGGGGCAGGGACTGGCGGTTCAGCTGTAGTAGAATCGCCATTAATAGTAAGAGTAGGAACGGCCAAGGCATTGGAGTTGGCAGCTTCAGTAGAAGAGGAAGCAGGCTCTTCCACCAAAGGAGAGGTAGTGTCAACAACAACCTGGTCCACAACGGCTTGCAACTGCAAGACTCCTCTCTCGACAGTGCGGCTGCGATTAACTTCAATCCGTGATCTCACAATCAAGGCCTGGGTATAGATTTGCCAGTTAACTTCGGTATTTGCCAATACGCGGACAGCATAGGGAAGCACCTCCTCCGCAGTTAGACCATCCATTGGAGAGAAGGCGTCCTTGATGCTGGCTTCAGTCAAAAGAATAGCACTGTCGAGGGGGATAAGCTGGGGCTGATTGTCGGGCGAAATCTCAGCTTCAAGTTCTGACTCTGTAGCAGAATTGGTAGCTTCAGAGCTAGAAGCCTTGTCTTCTGTGGTTTGTTTAAAGGCAATGGTTTCAAGAAGGGTGTCGTCATTCAAATCCAGAGCCTTTGGCCGGGCCTCCTTCGCATCAGACTCCACTTTGGTTGCACTCTTAGCCAGCACAACAAGCTGGCTGGTGTCCTTCTCCTGCCACTTGGTTCTCTTTCCCAAGGCTCCAGACAGTACATATTTCAAGCCACTCAATCTAGAAGCTTGCTTGAGGGCCACCCTAGCTTTATCTTCGATGCCCAACATAAGATATGAATTGGATATTTCAAGCAGTAATTCAGCTTGTTCCTCGCAGCTCCATTCCGAAGAGGCCTCAAGTACCGAAGTCTCAGTCACCGAGGCCGAGCCAAGAACTTGCTTGCAAACAGTCTCAATAGCCATTGTCACGCCGTTCAAAAGGTCAGGAACATCTGTCCATTGTGAGCTTCGCACGAATGCTGATTTCGAGCCCAGGTCAGGCTGAGCAAGTAGCTTATAGTGCCACACCAGTATGCGCATAGTCCACCAGCTCACGCTGATTTTATTGCCCTCCACTGTAATTGTTTGGTCTTCAGGCGAAAGCTTAGGCGTAATGTTCAAGATAGCATGGCGCGCAAGGCCAAACAAAGTCAGAAAGGGCGCATATTGGTACGGAGCGACACCATCAACTTCCAGGCTCGAGAGTAGCGAAAGCTCGCTGCTCTTGGCCATCACATCTCTAAATAGAGCATTAGTGGCAACGGGATTTATAAGCACGGGGCCCGTGACGTTAGCCTGCAAGAAGGCATTAAGGGCAGCAATACCAACTGCGAGCACGTCAGAGAGGTTCAGGGACGCGGTATCAAGCGGCGAGAGCTGCAAGGTTGGCGAGGAGGATGTCGAGACAGGCAACGAAGCTCCAAAATCGGCGATGACTTGTGCCGCTACCGGCGACTGAAGAACCTCTAGAAACTTGCCGTCTAGCGCCAAGGAAAGCATCGTCATTCCAAGCAAGTTTGTCGAGTAAGTTCACTAGTTGATTGAGGCTTGGCTGATACTTTGGTTCGTCACCTTTGTGACGTTGATGCGCTGTCACGTGCCTGTATATCAACAGTTTTAAGACAAAAGAAGGAATATGAAGAAAATTCTGTCGGAATTTCAGCGTCAGTCAAGGCAAAATAGTTACACGGCTTTGTCATACCTCCCTTTGCACTTAAAAGCTTGCATCTATAGAGGGGCAATTTTTGCCCATTCCATCTTCCTTTTTGGTGGGGCAGCATATTTTTGTCGCATGTAACCCTGGTAATGTATTCAAGACCCTAAAGTCAACATCCTAATAGATACCCAACAGCAATCAATCCCTGGCGCGCGTTGTCAAGTCCTATCTATGTGGCTACCAAGTTACTCCCTCCATTTATTTCTTCCCAGTCTTCTTGCGGCCAGGGACGACCTTAAAGCCAGCACCTGACATGCTGCTCTCCACTGACTGCTCCCGCACCGTGCTGTTCTTCTTAGCAACCTCGCTCCAGCCAGTCGTACCGCTGTTAGAGGTGCCGTTCTTTTCCACAATGCCCTTGTCAGCCAGCTTCTTGCGGCGGATGAACTCTTCAGCAAAATGGCGGCCATCGATTGTGGCAGAGCTGGCATAGACTGCGTCCGAAATCAGTGTGCTCTCTAGAGGAAGCAGCATGAGGGTGGCCGCAAAGGTAGAAGCTGTGAGGACACCAGTTAGCATGACTTTTCTTTTACGTTAACACTATCACTAAACTGGTAAAACTTACCATCAATGCCGTCAGAAAGCCCCCGTAGCTCACGCATAAGCCATTTGTTAAACTCATCCTGGGCAGCTGCTGCATCAGATTTAGCTGTGGTAGAACCAGACTTAGCAAGGATTGTAGGCTTGGAAGTTGTAGGCTTAGAAGTCGCCGTGCTAATTGCACGAGAGGAACCCGCGGTTGTAGGAGCAGCAGGAGTCTTAACACGACCACCAGCACCAACAGTAGCCCAGCCACCAATCACAGTAGTAGCAGCAGCCGGGCTAGAAATAGATGTGCTTGATGATGCCGCCCCGCCACTACCAGACAAGATCGAGCTCGAAGTTGCAGATGATGGGGCACCTTTGGATGCAAGGTCAGCATAACGTTTTCCAGTACTACCCGTAGCACTTCCAGTAGATCCCGCAACGGATGTCATCGAGGTACTCTCCTTAGCAGCCTTGGCCTTTCGAAGCTCCTCTTCACGCTGAATTTCGGCAAGAGTCTTCTGTTTTTGAACAGGAGTGCTAATAGAGGAGCCTGAGCGTGTAGCTGGTCTCACCCAGGGAGAAGATACGGTTGCAGCGGGTGACGCGGAAGCTTGACCCCACGTACTAGTAGTAGGGAGGCCAGTCTGCATCGAAGCCATAGCCCGTTCACGCTCACGAGTATCCGCAACTTCTTGCTCCAAGGCGGCCCGACGCGCAGCAGCAGCAGCTTGGTCAGCTTTAGCAGCCTTGGCAGCTTCAGCCTCTTGGATCTCTTTCAACGAAGGGCCCTTACGAGATTCATTGGCTTCGCGGGCCCAAGGAGCCAATGGCGGAGGCTGCATAGGAGTGGGGGAAGAAAGGGCCGGGGAAGCGGCTCCGGGAGGAGGGGGGAAAGGCATCGGCAGATCAGAGCCCTGTGGGCCAGTTTGAGAAGACTCAACAAAATGTGCGTATTCTTCTTGCTGGGAATCATATTCCGCAGATTTTTCATTTTTAGATTCACTTTCGCCAGCAATCGAAACGTCGCTAGTCAAAGCTTTATTGTAGCCGGAGTTCTGGTCATCAAAAGGAGAAGCAGAAGGGGCAGAAGCCGCCACTGAAATCTTGGTCTCTGTCTCTTCCTTGAACTCCGCTGCTGCCCCGACAACATCCACATTTTCAGCTTCAGCCTTAGCCATAACTTCAACTTCAGTCTCAGGCTCGGCCTCAGCAGCGACATTGGGAGACCGGCGAGCATCGGAGCCGGATTCGTATTCCTCTCTGTTGCTATCTTCATGGTGCGGCTGCTGGTGCTGTTGCTGTTCTTCTTCGATTGTGTGCTGCTGGTCCAGGTCGGCATTAACATCCTGGCGTAGGCGTTCAAACTCCTGGATGCGATCCTTGAAACCCTCCTCATCCTGAACAAGGCTGTTGGTGGCAGGAAGAGAGTCACGGAGGCCACTTCCATCCAGTTCAGCTGCAGAATTTGAAGCTCCTTGGGAGTTGAAAAGTCCCCCAAGCTCACCAGGAGCTGTACCATGATTGGCACCACCACTAGCGCCAGGGTGGCCACCAAAAGCACTAACCTGACGGTCCAACTCACTCATTCCAGGAATTTCACCCTCGCGAGGGCCACTCATACCTTGAGGCATACCAGGTCCCAAGTGACCATCAAAAAATTGCGGGAAGCCTGCGGCAATAGGCTGGTGCACACCTGCACCCAAAGGTCCCATGGTACCAAAACCGGGCTGGCTGTGCAAACTATGCGCGCTAGAGTGATGCTGAAGGCCTGGGACACCAACAGCAGTACCATAGGGAAACTTGGGCGCCATGGCTTGTTGACGCATCAGGAAGTCACGCTGTTGAGCGGCAACAAATTGCTCCTCTTGCTTACGTCTCTCGAGGTTGTTCTGCTCTTCGGCAGTAAGAGTACGGCCATAGGCAGGAATCACGGAGCTAAGGGGAGGAACAACTCCACCAGTAGGGGTCTGGCCAAAGTGGCTAGACTGGGTGGGGGGGCCATGGGGAATACCGATCTGGGGCACTAGGAAGGGCTCACGAGAATTTCCAATGCGGCGGATGAGAGACCCCAGTGGCTCAAACTCGGGATCTTCAACACGCTTTACGCTGAGGTCAGGCGAGAAGAAATTGGCTTTGTACCAATCATTCATCTCCAAGCCAGTAAAGGGTCCCTGAACTTGGCCCTGTGGGTCAAGATAAACCCATCGCATGCGATCAGGCATGACCATCTGGCGCGAGGGGCCAGTGCTAGCAGTACCTTGACGTTCAGCACCAGTGCTGGACAGTCCATTAAAGGTAGTAGATTGAGTCGTGGCTTGAGTACCGGCAATAGGTCCAGTTCCGGGAGCCGAAATATCATGCCCGCCATATAAAGGATGAGCGCTGCCAGGTGGGCCAGGTGGGGGGAACAGCTCGTCGAAACCGCGATTGGAAGTACGCATAGGGCTGTCAGTATCCCGGCCAATGGTAGGGAAACCTCCACGGCCAATAGGGCCGAGATTACCTTGGCGCATCTCCGACTCTTCATGATCCGGGGGCTGCATTTGTGTTTGCATAGAAATAGGAAACAGCGCCTCGAGTTTACTACGGCGTCCAATAGAAGGGGCACCAATAGCACCAGGCCCATTAGAAGGAGGGCCAAAAACGCTGCCACCAAATCCGGAAGTTGGGATATCACCGCCAATAGAGGGAAAAATTGACGAGCCAAAGGCGTTGCCAAAGCCACCCCCGCGTTCACGATCAGGAGTTCCCACATTGGGTACAGTAGCAGAGCCAGGCCAGCCGCCGATGGCGCCAAGACCAGTGTAAGTCTTAGGACCAGCACTAGAAGTTTGACTACGATCACTTCCATCGAAAATCGGATTACCACCAAAAGGGCGAGGACCGCCATATCCACTAGAGTTCTGGTCAGCACCAGTACTGCCAATAATACCTCCAATCTGGCGATCCATGCCAATGTTCCCATTGCCGTGGGCCTCATCCTGGCGATGCTGGATATGCTCCTGTTCCTCAGCTCTATCACGATCGCCACCAGCTGGGCTACGATAAGGGTTGGTGGCAGAAGGGCTAAATTGATCTTGCCCGTCATTATCGTGGCCACCCTGGCCAAGTGACAACGAGCTCATACCCATGTCGCCAACACCAGTACCGACGCCGCCTCCGCTCTTGGTAGGAGTTTCAAATGGCATGTTGGCGGAACGAGACGGCATAGGAGGGCTATCCCCCTGGCTACCGCTAAGAAGGCTGGTTCCCATACGGCCTGGATCAGAAAAAGGGTCAGTATCGGTTCTAGGGCGGCGCCACGACCGTCCCTGCTCAAGGTTTCCGTCAACGGCAGCAGTTGCAGCCTTGGATTGAGTGTTGGAAGAAACCGATGATTCACTGTCTTTACCAGGAATCAAGTGAGCTAAGCGGCTTTCTCGGGCGCCTGCAGCCGCAACTGAAGACTTTGCTCCTCCGATGGGTCCGACAGGAGGTGCTCCAGGAAGAGCAAAATTTCCGAAGGAACCCATAGAGGGCGTGTTTTGTCCAGAAGCAGTTGAGGGCCATCCAGCGGCCGAGCCAGAGGTTGTAACCCCAATCATGAAAGGGCCGCCTCCAGGAGTAGTAGCTGGCATTTTGGAGGAGCCACCGACCGTACCAAAAAAGCCACCTTTGGGAGGATCACGGGCGGACTGTGGGACAGGGGTATTTTCACTATTGTCGTCGCTCTCGAGGGTAGAAGACTCGCGAAGTTCTGACATCTTGTTCTGGTTTCCAATCCACGAGGTATTGTCGTCCCGAGGAAATCTCGAGGTTTGCGGAGAGTTGAGGCTACCATACTGGTCACCGGATTCACGGCGCCGGACAGAAGGTCGTGAGGAGTTAGAGGTAGAAGTCGGAGAAGTCAAACCTGAGCTGTGGCCCAAGTTGAGGCCAAAGGTGTTGGAAGGCTGGTTGCTGTTGGAATGGGTGACATTCTTACGACCGTTGGCTCCTGTACCCTGTGCATGTGAATGCCCATCTTTGTTCGCGTTGGGGCCGTTGTTGGCATTGGAGGTCATGAGCTTGAGAGGGCTGTTTACATCATTGGTGAAGGCCTGCAAGCATGGTGGGAGGAGACATTGTTAGCAAAGCCGAGGTCTATACAAATCAAAACTAGGGCTCAATTCCGCAAAACTAAATACCTCTTTCTCTTCTGCGGTAAAATCTTGTAGTCCCAGAGGCTTAAAATCGGGCTGCGAAGGCATCCAGCACATGTCGGGTTCCTGATTAGCAGAGTTATCGCTTGGTTTGCCCCACTGCCGCACGCCACTGGAGGCAACAGCACTTCCGTTGGACTGGGCAGAAGGCTGTGCAGCTGTAGTGGCGGCCTGGCTAGGAGCCCAACCATCCATGTACAAACTGCTAGCGACATCGGTGGAAAAGCTCAACTGAGGGTTAGAATCGCAGAAGATCTCCAGTATCTGGTTCTTTCCATAACGAGCCGGAATGGTAGAGTTCTGCTCAAAGTTCGCCATACTGTACGGGACACCTGGGGGGTTGGTGGTGATAGTTTGTAAGTTGGAAGACTGATCGATTCCGGAGCCAGATACAGGAAAGGTTGAAGACGACGAGATCAGGTTCGGGTTGGGACTCTGGGCGGACGCATTGGAACTAATGGATTGACCAGAGGGAGTAGTGGTTGTCGACCGACGAAAAGTTCGGGTTCCATTGAAGGAACGGCCATCACGGCGATTCCTAGCCAATAGTCAATACCGTGTCAACAAATTTGGCCATGTGTTTGTTTGATTGAGTCAGAAATTTTGGGGGAGAGGGGGGGGGGGGGGGGGGAAGGGGGAGGGACAAAAATATTACAAGTAACTGCTGGAGCCTCTATCCCACGGCATGCCTCTAGAATACCGGGCGTTTTGATTTTGGCCTGCGGCAGCAGGTGCAAA